>JAQZBX010079882.1:0-13910 GCA_029593785.1 Cabassous unicinctus
AAAAAAAAAAAAAAAAAATCTTAAACATGTTCAAAGAGCTAAAGGAAAACATGGACAAATCTAAATGAAATCAGGAAAATTATGAACATAAAGAGACAATCAATGGAGAGATGGAAATTATGAAAAGAAACCAAACAGAGCTGAAGACTATAGTAATAAAAATTTAAAATTCCCTAGTGAGCTAAATTAGAGACCTTAATATAAGACAATTGGAATCACTAGGACTGAGGAGCCAAAAGAAGAATGAGTGAATAAAAGTGAACAGAGCCTGAAGAACCTGTGGGATACCACCAAGTGTACCAATATATACATTGTGGGAGTCCCAGAAGGAGAGGAAAAATAGAAAAGGGAATAGAGAATATTCAAAGAAACATTGGCTGAAAAGTTCCAAATTTTATAAAAGACATGAATATATACATCCAAGAGGCTCAATGATCTCCAAACAGGATAAATTCAAATAGAACCATGCCATAACATATTATAATCAAACTGTCAAATGCCAAAGATAAAGAGAGAATTTTGAAAGTTGCAAGAGAAGTAACGTGTCATATACAAGGAAACCTCAATGATATTAACTGCCAATTTCTCATAGGAAACCATGGAGGCAAGAAAGCAGTGGGAGGATACATTTAAAGTGCTGAAAGCAAAAAACTGCCAACTAAGAATTCTATATCTGGAAAAACTGTCCTTCAAAAATGAGCATTAAATTAAGACATTGTCATATAAACAAAAACTGAGGCATTTTGCTACCACTAGACTGGCCCTACAAGAGATGCTGAAGAGAGTTTTTCAGGTGGAAAGGAAAGGACTATAGACAATAGATCGAAGCTGCATGAAGAAATAAAGATTTCCAGTGAGGGTAAAAACATCAGTAAATATAAATGCCAGTACTATTGTAATTTAGTTTTGTAACTCCACTCTTTACTCCCTACAGGATCCAAAAGGCAAAAGCATAAAATTTAATGATAAATCAGTGGTTTTGGACTCAATGTATAAACATGTAATTTGTGACAAGAACTACATAAAGGTAGAGGGCAGCAGGGGAGTATAGGAACATAGTTTGTATATACTATTGAAGTTAACGTGGTATCAAAGCAAATGAGGTTGTTATAGATTAGGGATGTTAAATTTAAGCCCCATGGTGACTACAAAGAAAATACTAGAAAATATTTAAGTTCATAGAGACATAAATTAGAGTACAGGTTACCAGGGGCAGAGGGCACAGGGAATGGGTGTTAATACATACTGAGCATGAAGTTTTTTGGGGAGATCAGAAAGTTTTAGTGCTGGGAGTTGGTGAGTGTACCACAATATTGCGATTATGATTAATCCCACTGAATGATATGCTGGGAGTGGTCGAAACAGGGAAGTTTATGTTGTGTGCATGTTCCCACAATTAAAAAGGAAAAGGAAAAAAGAAAGAGCAACTGAAGAGACCATGGCAATTAAATGCATACCTGATCCTGGATGGGATTTAGCAAGGGAGGGAGAAAAGGCTCACGGGGACATTAGAATATAGACTATAAGCTTCATATCAATATTAAATTTCTTGAACTTGATAACTGCACTTAAGGTGATTACATAAGTGACTATTCTTGTTCTTAGGAAATGTACTTGGAAATATTAAGTGTTCAAGAAGTATGAGACATACAACCTACACTCAAGAGTTGAGAAAACGGACTAGTAGACAGATAGGTGGATAGATAGAATGATACAGCAAATGTGGCAAATTGTTAAAATTGGTGGATCATAGTATCTAGGGAGATAGTCGTATGTTGGAGTTCTCTGTATGAGGTTTGTATTATTTTTGTAACTGTTCTGGGAGTTTAAAAGTACTTCAAAATAAAAAGTAAAAAAGTAAGAATTTTTCTTTAGCTGAGGTCAGAACACAGATATGCTATAAATATCTGAATCTAGAAATTCAAACTCAAGCTCAACTTTTCCTGCTCCTGTACCTTTCACTTTCAATTGCTTCCTGTTTATTCTACTCTGTAAGACTTTTTTTCATCTCACCCTTTATCACCATTCCTACAGTGTTCATTGTATCTTGTTCAGACTGCTGGAAGAGATTCCTCACCTCCAATCATCCCATCTTCTTTCTTCTCCCTTTTCTTGACTCTATAGCTACTTTTTTTTTTTTTTTTTGGTAACAACTTTATTGAGCTATAATTCACATACCACACAATTCAGCCATTAAAAGTATGCAATTCAATGGTTCATACAGTTGTCCAACCATCATCACAATCAATTTTAGAATATTTCTTATCATCCCAAAAAGAAACTTCATAGACTTTAGCAATCACCACCCATTTCTCTCCAATCCCTCCAGCCCTAAGCAACCACTAATTTACTTTCTATATATATAGATTTGCCTATTCAGGACATTTCATATAAATGGAATCATATAATAGGTGGTCCTTGGTGACTGGATTCTTTGACTTAGCATGTTTTCAAATTTCATTCATGTATCATTATTTCCTTCCTTTTTATTGCTGAATATTATTCCTTTATATGGATATACTACATTTATCCTTTCATCTTATCAGTTAACATTTGGGTTTTTTCCACTTTTTAGCTATTATGGATAATGTGGTTTTGAACATTTGTATACAAGATTTTATGTACATATATGTTTTCATTTCTATTGGGCATTGTCCTGGTTTGTGTTTTGTGGACCCCAGAAAATTATGTTCTTAGGCTAACTCATTCATGTGTCTGTAAACACAGTGTAGATAAGGCCTTTTGATTAAATTCAAGTAAGGGAACTTCAATTAGATGACTTTTGATAAGATGGCTTTCGGGCCTTTGATTGGACTACATCAGTGAGGCAAGACCCAGATTGGGTCTCCACCCTCTTATTGGGGTCTTACATAAACTGAGAACTGAAAGCAGAAACACACAGAGAAAGACAGCTACCATTTTGATCCTGCCAAGTGAGAGAGGATTGCCTATAGTTGTGGAAAGACAAAGAAGCCCCTAGAGGCTGAGAGAGGTCCTAGACGCCAGAGGCTGTATAAGCTGTAAATGAGTAGAGCAGAGACATGGAAAGAGGCTCCTGGGAGGCTAGGTCCACAGAAAAGTTCAAAGATTAGAGAGGAGCTTGAAGAGAAAGTTGCCTAGAGGAGAAGGCAGAAATCCAGACTGAGAGCCACCATTTTGCCTTGCCACGTGGCAAGACTCGAGGATCTGCCAGCAGCCAACCTTTGGTAAAACTGCATCTCTGATGATGCCTTGATTTGAACAAATTCACAGCCTCATAACTCTAAGCTTTTACCCTAATAAATCCCCATTATGAAAACCAGTCCATTTCTGGTGTTTTGCATCAGCAGCCTTAACAAACTAAGACAAGCATATACCTAGGAGTGGAATTGCTTGGTCAATGGTAATGCTATGTTTAATCTTTTGAGAAACTGCCAGACTTTTTTACAAAACAGCTTTTTAAATTCCCATGAGCAGTATATGAGAAATTCTCCACATGCTCATCAATACTTGTTTTGTTTTTATTATAGACGTCTTAGTGGATATGAATTGACATCTATGTTTTTGATTTGCATTTCCCTGATAGCTAATAATGCTGAGCATCTTTTCATTTGTTTATTGGCCATTTGTACATATTTTTTGAAAAGTGTCTGTTCAAGTCCTTTGCTCATTTTAACTGGGTTATTTGTCTTTTTATTATTGAATTTTAAGAGTTCTTTATATATTCTAGTACGGGACTCACAAGATATTATTTATAAAAATTTCCTCCCATTCTGAGGGTTGGTTTTTCATTTATTCATGGTATCTACAGAATAACAGTTTGTAAGTTTGGTGGAGTCTAATTTATTTTTTCTTGTGTTGCTTGTGCATTTGGTGTCATATTTAAGAAATTACTGCCTAACCCAAGGTCTTAAAGATTTACTCCTATGTATTCTTTTGGGAGTTTACAGATTTAGTTCTTTAAGTCTACTTTTGAGTTAATTTTAAATGTAGTATGAGGTAGGAGTCCAACTTTACTCTTTCACATGTGAATATCCAGTTTTCCCAGCATTATTTGTTGAAAAAACTATTCTTTCCCTCATTGAATTGTCTTGGCATCCTTGTAGCAAAATCAATTGACTGTTCTATAGTTACTTTTTAAAAACACAAGTCTGATTAAATCACTTATTTGTTTCAGAGCCACCTATTTTCTCTCCCTGCCCAGCATAGCTCCTTTCAATTATAGTTACTGATCTTTGTAATCTGCAAACTCAGTACTGCTTGGTTCCTAAACTAACCCAAACCAAAACAGGATGTATCATCTCATCCACTGAATAGAGTGCATTGATCCATTCACTCCCAGTTAAGATTTATTCGGCCAGCCAGTTAGTTCCTCAAATCTCAGGTCTCCTTAGTCCCTGTTTCATTTCCTTCTCCAATGACCAGTGCTGATGAGGAACTAGTATGTCTGTTGAATCTTAGTCAGGGCTGATGAATTCCCATGGCAAAAAGGGAAAGTCTAAATGCCTTAGATCAATATTTGATGCCTTGGCTTTTATCTTTGCCACCCATCACATGAGGATGTCCTCTTTTTGCCTAGCTTCTGTGACTTACATTTTCTACTAATAAGGCCTCCAGTAAACGGATTAAGGCTGGCCTGGTTCAGTTGGCCACACCTTAACTAAAAATAACATCTTCAAAAGGTCCTATTTATAATAGGCTCACACCCACAGGGAACAGATTAAAATTAAGAACAGGTATTTGTTTGGGTACATAATCCATCACACCACAATGAGTAAGTGAAGTTAGAGTGAAATCTGAAAAAAGCTATAATATAGTTTCTCATGCTGTAAATATTTAGGTAGTACTGCCTATGCAAATGGTCACATTTTCTATTCATTCTACCAAAGGCTAGTAAATAAGTATCTAGCAAATGGTCACATTTTATATTCATTCTACCAGACTAGTAAATAAGTATCTATTAAGTGTCTTTTTTGTGTTATACAGTGTATCTACTATAAAAACTATTGGGGGAAACAAAAGGAAGAATACGTGGATTTTGTCCTTAAGGAGTTTAACGAGTTGGAGAGACACGCAAAAAAACGTGAAAATAGCAGAGAGTGAATTTTTACACATAAAAAGTGATGCAAACACTAGGGTTCAATATTTCATGGGTAGAAGAGATCATGTGGTTTAGAACCATCATGAAGGCTTTGCAGGGGATGAACACTCTCACCTCAAAGACTGAGATGAAAAAAGCAGAGAGGAAAGAGAATTGAAATGCGATTTCAGTAAGGCAGATGCCTTTTATACTAAGGAACAGAAAAGTATGGTGGAGAAGTGAGAACAGAAATGGAAGACAAAGCAAGTACCAGGAGAAATGTAAAGTGGCAGAACCCAAACACATCTATCATTCACCCATATTATTTAATACCTTCCATTAAAAGTAAAATCTTTGGGGGCCTATTAGTCACCCCTCTCAGAATCACCAACCAAGACCTCTCTAAACCTTGCCTGTGGAGCTTACCTAATTGTTTGTGGACCATCATGATAAAATGGTTGGATTTTGTTTTGGTTTGATTTTTGTTTGTATCCCAAACTTAATCTAAGCAATCAATCTCAGCATGGCCCAAGCTCTGGACTGTAAACCAGAAGACCTCAGTAATGATTCTGGTAGTGCCATCAAAACAGTGTGACTTTGACCCATAGTTTCCTCTCTATAAACTCTAAATATATAGTCAGTTATTATACACCATTAACTCTGTGCAAGACCACTACTGCTAAAGTAGGATCAACATTTAAAGTGTCTCAGGTCACATATTCTTACCTAGTGAAAAGAGCATAAATTACAAAGGCAATGACATTTATTTTTGGGGTGCTATTATAAAACTGAGGGCTTTTTTTCCTCTGCAGTTTATGTATATTAAAGAAGCTTTAGATTACATAAATTTATGTACATAAATGTTACATAAAAATACAAGGGATTCCCATATGCCCCACCCCCTCCCTCTCCCACACTTTCCCACATTAACAACATCTTTCATTAGTGAGGTACATTTGTTATAATTGATAAATACATGTTGAAGCATTGCTACTAATTGTGGACTATAATTTACATTATAGTTTATACTCTGTCCGGTACAAATTTGTAGATTATGACAAAATATATAATGGCCTGTCCATCATTGGAATGTCATGCAGGACAATTCCAATGTCCTGAAAATGCCCCCAAATTACACCTACTCTTCTGTCTCCCTCCCCTCAGAACCTCTGGTGGCCACTGCCTTTATATCAATAAGAGTTCTTCCATTGTTAGAATAATAGTAAGTCTATAATATAATAATAATAAGTCTACTTTAGTCCATTGTTCCTTCCCCAATCTTGAGGATTTTGGGGTGGTGATGCCCACTCTGCTTCTAATTGAGCGGGGGCTTAGATCTCATGGGGCAATTGGATGGAACTATCTTGCTTGCAGTTGCTTGGGATGGGAGTTGCCCATCATCATCATCTCCTTGTTAGTTGAATGAAAACTGAGGGCTTTTTTATTTTTTCATTTCATTTTAAGAAGATTCTTTGGCTCATTCCCCAAATTCACAATAGATTAAGAAAAACTAATGTCTAAATATCTAAAGCACAAAATTACAACAGCAAAGCTAAAATAGCAGCACCAGTATGAAAGTATGATTTGAAGACATACCTGAAATGCTCAGGCTGAATAGTGAAGTTTTCCTGTATTTGGTAATAAGACAAATAAAGTAAGCATGCTTCACATGTCTTCAAAAATAAATAAATGAAGTTCAGCTAAAGTGAAATGGAAAAAGTTTGAATAGAAATTAAATATTTAAGTATTTATTTACTTATAACCAAATGATTTACAATGCATATTGTGGAAACATTCCAGTAACAGCACAAGAACAATTAACCCCAATATAAAAGAAAAATGACCAAAAAATCAGAAAAGACATAAAGGGAAACAGTATATTAAAAACTCTAACTCCAGAAAACTATATCAATTAAAAACTAAACTTAGCTGTCAGATTCAGAGCAAGTAGATGAAATAGAGGACCACAAATTTAATACCGGTCATCTGAAAATAAAATGACAAATCAGCTTAGTTGGAGAAACAGTCTCCTTTTGGCCCAGAGCCCTGAGAGTAAATAGAAATTCCCATTCTGTAGCTTTTTTTCTTTGTTCTCTATTGAATTATATAGTCTTCTTAGTGTACTTGGGAAAGTTTTCTCAGGCTTTCACCAATAGGAATCAAAATAACTCAAGCTTAAGATTTGCAAGATGCCTATCATCAACCTAAAAGACATTTTGAAACCCCAAAGGTTTTGCTGACATCCAGAGCACTCACTGATGGCAAATTTAATTAGCTAATGCAGGAGAAGGTCCCCAGAAATAAACATTTTCTCTCAAAACTCCATTAAGAAAAGTAAGTGAAAAGTCCTGGTATCCATATTTTACAGATGGGAAAGCCAATGGTTGGAGATTCATCAATGTATCAACAGCCACACAGGAAGACAGTAACAAAGTCAGAAACACCTGCTCATGAGCCAAAGAGGTCTTGTTAGTATCAAGCAGTTTATAACATTCTCAGAGATGTGAAGAGTTATTACTAAGGGGATGGCAAGAAATCCCTCGTTTCCCCACAGGACAAAATGAAAGTTAACAGACCTAGCAATCTCCAGAAAAAAAGAGAAAAAAAGTTCATTTTATGTTAGACAGGAAGGACTTTTTTTTCAGTGGGGAGGGTATCCAAGGATTGGATTTCCTGCCCTGGAAATTGTTTAGAGTAAGAGCTCTTCTTATCTGGGTGCAGTAATGAGGTGGCATTGGGGCAGCAGAAAGGGAGTTGGATGATAATGAACCCTCAAGTCCTTCCAATCCTCATTCAATCGTCATTCTAACGATCTTTTTTATGGTAGAAGTAATAGGGAACAAGGGAACAACACTGACTTTCCATCTTTTCAAGGGCCATCTGCATGTGCATCCTGACAAACTCCTGACAACATTAAGAGTTCCATTTAGTCTACAAAGAACAAGGGAAAAGCTACTCAGTTATCCTCCTTAGAATAAATTGACTGGCTGGCTGATTTACTCACGAATTCCTTCATTGATACTGTTAGAGATTCCCCCTTATGAGGTTTGCAATGATTGACAGGTAATAGGACTGTGAATCAATGCCTCTGTGGCATAGGTTAAGGAAAGGCAGCCTCCAGCCATAACCCACCTGAGGATTGAGCAAGCCTTCACAGCCCATCCCCTCCCAAAAATAAACAAAGTGGAGCAGATAAGGGCCATCACCCCCCGCCAAGCACCACCAACCCCTCCCACATTCCAAGACCTCCTAGCCCACTCCCCCCTGGCCATTTGGCCCCCAGGCTGTACTCCGGTTTCCCTGCCTATTGATGTACTGTATAAAGCTCAAGTCTATTCTTCGACCCCCTCTGCTGGGAGAGCTTCCCAATAAACTTTCTACTTGCAATGGTCAATCTCTGCATCCCAGTGAGCACCGTTTTTCTCTAACAGGTGCTATTTACTTTTGATAAATTTCTTCTCAACTTATCTAGGACTATAAACTGTTAAAACACAAGTTTAGAATAAAATCAAATAGAACTGATGATCTTTTTTTTTCTTTATATTAATTAAAGGCCCACAAAAGCAGCGATGGGGTCCTGAGCTATAATCAATAACCAGAAAATTCTCATTGAAAACCTGCATCATGTCTGATGGGGCAATAAATGCTATTAAAGATACTAGATTTCTATGTATTTTGGCTAGAATTATATTATCGTTGTGAATGACAATTACATATGCCTTTATTAGTATTTATATAATAAGAAAATGGAGTACATATTACTAAATCCTTTTGTTCCCGAACCCAAGCATCTGGCTTGCACCCATAACCTCTATGTTCCACTGCCTCTCGAGTGGAAAAATGATTATACATAATACATGGTGGTAAGTGTTGTGACAGAGACATGCACAGAGTTCTATGGGAGCAGACTGAGGGAGGAGGGACAGCTTCATGAAGGCTGTGGCTCCTACTTGGAACAGAAGCAGGTAAGGAGGTCTGGGGGTGAGGGTGTCAATGGGCATTGGCTCGTCTTAGGCAAATGACACAGAAGGGAAATAAAAGCAAGTTATCCAGAAACCACAAATATTTCATTAAGACAATAACAAGCTTAACATTGCAAAAGATGCGATAAGAGAAAGGAGACCTTTATTGGTGATTCTGAGGAGTCTGGGATTTTGAACTGGATTGGGATTTTGAATTTGATCCCTCAGTCATACTAGACACATTTCAAATGCACAATAGCCCCTGGGTGCTAGTGGCTATCACAGAAAGTTTTATTGGAGAGTGTTTTTGTAGCCAGTTACATGAAGTCAGAGACCATGTCTCTCTTATTCACACCTGAATCCCTATTACTCAGAACATGGCTTAGCACATTGTGGGTAATCACTAAATCTTTATTGAATGAATAAAGGAAAAATTGCCAGATCTTTTATTAACTGTCTATTGTTAGTATTCACATAGAGACTCAATAGCACCTCTCTGCATTGAAACATTTATGGAGATCTCCACGATTTCACCAAACAGCCATGATAGAATGTAGGTGCATTTCTTCAAACACTGGTACCATGATTTCTGAAGTGGAATGTAAGCAAGCCTGAATGCTGCTAAACACCCTCGCCTCCTCACAGGAATCCCCCTATTATCTTTACTCTTAATTCCTTACACAGTTGCAGCAGTTAACACTGTGTGTCACTGTTGAAAGACTTCCATCTTGTTACTTCCTTGCTCCAGGCCCTAAGATGCCTTCTGAGAGCTAGTCACATCAACTGAAACTCTCAAACAGAGCCAACCTAACCTCTTCTCTACCCATCTCCACCTCCCAGCATACACATAAAGGTATGCCATTCCAGTTAGGCATGCCAAGTCAAGAGCCAAATCTGTTGGAAACAGCACCTTAATCCTGCAATCCTCATCCAAAATTCATTTCTCAGAAATCTTTGGGAAGACCTCTCAGAGATTGTCACATCCTTGGAAGGACATGGGGAAAAAAGGCATTCGTTCTAAAAACTTTGAGCACACCTTGAGTTATCTCTTGCTCTGGCTTTTGACTCATGCTTTGTCTAATGTGTTTTTTTTGCAGCTCAACTTATGCTCAACTTTTTAAGCACTCTTGTGACTCCAAGCTCCAACACTTGATACCTGGAGGGGTCCAAGGCCTATAGAGCAGGTGAGAGCCCAACTCCAGAAAAAGGACAGTATCTATGCGGGCATCACACACTTCACTATACTGCACCCTGCCTACTACAGTGCTGGACACATATACGTCTGTGTAGGAACATGTAGACACTGAGCTCCTTTATATAACTTAGGCCAGAGAAAAAAAGCATTGATCACTTCATTCATTCAACCGATAATGTGAGTGCCTACTATACGTAAACTCTAATTGGTGAGACTAGAAAAATAATCAGAATAGGCATATATCCATATATCCTGTAGCCTATATGAAATGATGTGAAAAGTGCCCTGTCCAGAGACCAACAGGGTACCGACAGAACATAGAGGAGGAGCACTCATCCTCCATGGAATAAAGGCAGGTCTCCCTCCCTGGGGAAGTGCTGTTCACCTGAAGAACGAAAGGGTTTGTGAGAATTCATTGGGAATGAAAAATGAGGAAAGGAGGGTGGAGGAGGAGCGACTTCCTAGGACAGAGAGCAGGAGCCAAGAGGTGAGAGGGATGCTGAATGGAGAAGTACACTGTGTGGAGTGGGGCAGGAAGGTAAATAAAGACAGACTGCGAAGAGCCTTGTAGGCAACTATGGAATTTAATCTAAAGTCAGGCAACTAGAAGTCAATAGATGTCCAATAGGTTAGTAAGATCATGACATTTATGTTGTTGTTTTTTTAATGAGTATGCCAGTTAGGCGGCCACAGGGAAATTCAAATAGTCCCCAAGAGCTTCACCAGCTATGACTTTAGCAGTCTTCTCTCAGATGGTTCTGTGGATACGTGGATGGTTTCACAGTCAGCTGTTAATAGTCTGGCACCCTTCACCTCCCCAAAGACAAATTTGTATGGATGTCAATTTAACTAGATGATTGTCCTCATCCCCAGAGAAATTTTGACAGGCTGTTTTAAGCATTTGTGCCAGTCATTTTTTAACAGTTTCAATAGGAGACTAAATGCACTTATAATCCAGGCCCACACTGCCACCTACTCCCCTCAATTAAACTTCCAATTATGGCTCATTCACACCACAACACCAAAATCAAGCTCTTTTTACTCTGCTTTGCACTGACTCATACATAAAAATTGATATTTCAACATGGTTCTACCATTTCAGGTACCACCTGCATTCTGTATCAAGTTCTGAGACCTTGCTTGGAGGTGCTTTTTTCCTTGCTGTGTGCACCGGCCACAGAGCATGTTCATTTCAGGTTGTCTAGTCATTACGACTTCACTAAGAAAGCTGTATCATCAGTAGAAGGGTCTTGGATGAAAATGAGGTTTAAAGCGGTTTAATTTTTAAATTTATTGGACTCTGCAAAATATTTCATTTTAAATATGTTTGACTTGCATCGTCCTGTAGCTACCACATTACTCTCGAGCGTGTCCTGTGTGCCAGGGGCTTTAGAGCATCATCATCTCATTTAAGTCCAGGGCTTAGTGGGTGTGTAACCAGTGCAGTCACACAGGCCCTCCACTGAGAAGGGCCCCATGCTTGAGGTTTAATGCCAAGCAGTGGCCCACTTGAAAGTTTAATAATTTCGTCTTTGAATTTGTGTACTGTAAGAGAAGTCTGATAGGAAAATGTCGTCTGCATGGGGGCCTTAGAGCCTCAGCTCGCATGAGGCCCCACCTTCCGCCATCACCCAGGAGGTGTTCTTAGCCACCCACTGCCCTACCCCTGGCTTGGGAGCCCCTACCAGCCTCCTACTCCCGTCCTCTGCCTAGCCACAGCTGCTGCCCTCTCCCTCAAGTCAGGACCTGTGCACACACAAGGGGATCCAGGTTGGACACATACCCCATGGTGTCTCAGGGCAGGACATGGCAGCAGCCATTCCTGTCCCAGGCTGCCAGTGCCACAGCACATTCAGTCGGCCCACCCCAATCCAGGTACCAAGTTCAAATTCATGTAGAGGTTGCAATGCTCTGGGGGGTTGACGGGCTACCATGGTTTGGGACAGCAGGACCACAGGAGAGGAGATTCCTGGGAAGGGGCATATCCCATGTCAGAGTACATACATTGCAATTAAAAAATGTGACAGTGGAGAAGAGAGATTAAGAAAGGAAAGTGTTTTACACTTTTACTACATTTAATGGCATCTTTTCCCTGCTTTTTGAACATGGGGCCCCCACATTTTCATTTTGTACTAGACCCCACAAATTAGGTAGCCAATTTGTTAACTCCTCACCACAACCCTTCAAGTTGGGGATACTGGTGCCCATTTTATCAATGAGAAGACTAAGGCTCAAAAGGCGAAAAGATGTGTTCAGAGTCACAGAGCTCATAAACTGAAATACGGGGGCTTTTTCAGGACTTGGGAATCGTCCTGAGTGATGTTGCAATGACAGATATAGTCCATTTTATATCATCACATAACATGCAGAACTGTGCGGGAGAGAGTGTAGACTACAGTGTGAACTATGGTCCATGCTTAATGGCAAAGCCCCAGGATGCGTTCATCAACTGCAATGAATGTGCCACACTAATGAAGGATGTTTATGTGGGAAGGTGTGGGAGGTGTGGGGAGTGGAGCATTTGGGAATCCCTATTTTTTTGTGTGTAACATTTATGTAATCTAAGTATCTTTTAAAAATTTTTTTAAAAATTAAAAAAAAAAAGATCAAGCTTTGGGTCACCTGTGTGACTTATATATGACCATTTACCTCTCTCCAAGCTCCAGGTTCCTTATTTATCAACTAGGGAAGTGTAGTTGATAGATATATATTTTGAGGGGACACTATTCAAAGTTCTGAAAAAAAAATAGCAGGACCAAGATTCAAACACAGTCAGCAGGCTTCAAAGCCCAGGACCTAATACATCCTGCCTTTCTTACTAGAGCCTGCCCTTCCAGGTCCACCAGCATCCAAACTTAGCAGTCAGTGAGACTCCCTTGGATTTTGGGATGTTTAAATTAGAGGTACCATCTCTGGGAGTTCTACATCCCTGGTGTCGGCTGCTACATAAGTGTTCCTATAGGAAGAACTAAGAACAAAGAGGTCCTAAACCCTCCACTTCACTCTCATTATTGACACATATTCACATCTTCTCTCCATGCTTCCCCATAAAAATGAAGTCTTGAATAAGATATTTCAAGAATTCTTGCTAAATATCAGCTCTCTTTGTGGTCAGTAACCAAACAGTACTTTGCAGGCTTTTTCTTGCATTGAGGACAGGTCTGAAAAAGAGCACATTTGATGTTTTTTTTGTTTGTTTGTTTTTTTAACACCTCTAAAGATGGTGATGAAATTTATTACCATTTCCATTATTTATTAATTTCTTTTTTCCAATTCACCTAATATTCAAATCCCTCCTCATCCCTCCTCCTCCCAACTCTTTCTCTCCTGCTTCTCCACATCCCACTTGCCCTGCATCAGTCCTTATATTAGAGATATTTTTAGCCTCTCAATATGCAGTTGCTACAAGGCCAGACATGAATAGTCATTATCAACTGTTTTTCTCTAACCCTAAATACTGCTGATGCAAATGTACTGCTGCAACAATGCAACACCTTTCTAAATCATACAGTGCAAAAATGTGTACGACCACTTACAGAACCGTGAGGTTTTCCTTCAGAGCACTGATTGCAGTTTGTAATTTTATGCTTACTTGATCATTCGATTAATTTTGGTTTGCTCCCCTAAGTTCTATTTGGGCAGGAAGAACATTAATTGTTTCTTCCATGAAGCTACCGCAGAGTGGATGCTCAAT
>JAQZBX010079883.1:0-13911 GCA_029593785.1 Cabassous unicinctus
TAGATACACATCAAACAAATCTCATTATGTTTAGTAGCTTTTTTTCTTAAGGATAAAAAAATAAATTTTGTGATTTTCCATGGGTTCTCTGGCAAAAATTAAAAATGATTTTATATGTAAGTGCTTTCTTGAAAGTTTTCTAGATTAATGTTATTTTTATGATCCTGTTTTGGGGTGTTGAAAAATCAAAGCAGTTTTCAAAAGATATTTGGGAACATGATTTACTAAGATTACATGTGACTGAGAAACAATCTGTTCATCTACTTAATCCAAATGACAAAAACTTTGGTGACATGAGTGAAAAAGAACATAACACTAATAAGAAAAATTTGTGTTCTAAGGTTGACACTACCCAACTTCTGGACTTAAAATAAAGCTACTATGATCAAGATGGGTTGTTATTGGTCAAAAGATAGACAAGTATATATGACCTACAAAAAAACCCACTTAAATGTAGTAAATATATCATTAGCAGAAGAACATTGTCATAAAGGCTTCATTCCCATGGGACTGACAGTGGAGTCTCCTGTCTCTCTGGGACTACTCAATCCATGTCCACCTTTACTCACCTACTGCTTTTCTGATTGTGATACAAACCCAGAGGCAGCCAGTGGTCAGCTTAGCTATTAACTATACAGCCACTGTAATTAGTGAACTTGAATGATGTATCTATAACCTTTACACAGGAAGAGTAGGCCATGATAGACACATCCCAGCAAAAACTATTCAGAGATGTAATGTTGGAAATTTTCATTCATCTGGACTCATTGGGATATCAAGTTTGCAGATCAGAGGTATGTTCCCAATTGAAGAAAAGAGGGGAAATTTGGACAGAAGAAATAGGATTTCTCTAAAACCAGAATTCAAGTGTATTATAGGAACCTGTTCTTCTGTACAAGGAGAATACTACTTAGTGAGTGGGCATGGAAAGTGGCATTAAAACAAGAAATGGTAATCATATGACATATTTTCAAGAAAAACACCCTAGCATTATATCACTGGGAACTCAAATTCCAAAGAATCCCTGTAAATATATTGATTTACAAGATTTTCCTCAGATATCCACAGTGACTCAACATGTATCAGTTCACAAGGGAGGTGATTCTTATTTCAGCAAACTTTGGAAAAGCCTTCAGTTACCAATCATCTTTTACTCAACAAAAACAAATTCACAGTATAAATAAATCATATTCATATCATTTTAATGGCAAAGTCTTTATTCAAACCTCTATTCGTAGACAATACAGTGGAATCAACACTGGAGAGAAAGTCTTTGAAAGTCATCTATATGAGAAAGCCCTCAGTAGATGTTCTAATGTTAGGGAACATGAGAAAACTCACACTGGTGAGAAACACTGAATGTCATTAGTGTGGGAAAGCCTACACACTTTGTTCTGACCTTAAGTGACATGAAAGAATAAACCCTGGAGAGAAACATTCTGAATGCTACCGTTGTGGAAAAGCCTTCAGTCAATGTTCTACCCTTAGACAACATGAGAGAATTTACACTGGAGAGAAACCCTATGAATGTCATCTATGTGGAAAAACTTACACCAATTCTTCTGGCTTCAGATAACATGAGAGGGCTACCTTGAGAGAAACCATATCAGTGCTATCTTTGTTTGAAAACTTTCTGTAGATATTTTCAACTTATAAAACATGTGAAAACTCACACTGCAGAGAAATCCTATGAATGTCATTAATGTGGGAAAGCCTTCTTTAAATATTCTAATATTAGAAAACTTGAGAAAATTCCACTTGTGAATTCACACCTATTTCAATTTTCACTTGAAAATTCACACCTATTATCCATAAATATCATTAATATAATAAACCTTAAATTTATTTTTGTATCTTTAGACAAAATGAGAGAGACCAAACTAGAGGGAAAGCCTATGAGTGCTATATATGTTACAATGTCTTCAGGCAATTTTTCTGACCTTAGATGATGTGACATCATTCATTACAAATGTTTTTAATAAAAGATTTCAGCTTTTACCACACCAGAGAACTCACCCTGAAGAAACACTATATTTATAATCAACATGGAAGAGCTTTACCTCATCATTACTACTTCAGACTATCTAACCTAATTTGTACTGAAAGGAATCATTACAAATGTCATCTATGTAGCAAAGCCTTCTATTGTTGGTCTGATGACATACAACATGAATGAACTCACAATATAAATGTAAAAACAGTGTAAGAGTCTTCATCTACCACTCTTTAAGGCATAAACCAGAGAAATCACATGGAAGAGAAATTATGAGTCTGTAATCAATGTGGAAATATCTTAATTTCCAATTTATCCTTTAAACTGACTGATCTACACAAGAAAGAAACACTAGGTCTGTAGTCAATGTGCACAAGTATTTTGCCATTAACCAGACTTGGTGTGCTAAAAAAAAGTTTAATGTAAGCATAATCACTAAAACAATAAGTGGGTAAAATCCTTACTACTAGGCCCAAACTCCAAGGAGTTGTGCTAGATAAATCATTTTGGGTAAGTTATTAAGTGAAAATCATTAGAAGCAATTTATTGATTCAGCACTAATAGATCATGTGAGAATTCATACTGCATAAAGCACTCTCAGAATCATAAATGAAGGAAAGTCTTCAGTGAGCAGGCAAGGATGATATCTCTCACCACTATAGCTCCACCATGCAAAATGTTGAAAGATCAAATGCTTTACCCTAAATTGTGATCAAGAATATGATGTTGGTTCTCATCACAGAATAGAAAAAATACATAAAAGTTGGTTAAAGGAAAAAAATATATTTTTTTCAGAATATATGATGGGTTATATAAAACCACTATTAAACTAATAAAAATTTTAATAAATTAGTGAATTTAAGAGTCCATAGTGTACAAAATAAAAATAATATTCAATTTTATTTATCTATATTTACAAGTAATTATAGAGTGAAATATAAGAAGCAGTTACAAACCACCAAAATATAAGATATACAATTGTTTTTTCTGAATGAAGAATATTTTTAAATGAAGATGAGTAAAACTCTATACTGATAATTAAACTGTTACTTAGAGGATTTATGGAAGATCTGGATATATGTGATATGAACCACACACATGGATTTAAAGCCTAAGTAATCTTAAGGCAACAGTTCTCCCACATATGATCTGTAGAGAAAATGCAATTCCAGGGAAGTGGATGTGGCCTAAGTGATTGAGCTCCTGCCTACCACATAGGAGGTCCTGAGTTCACTTCCCAGTGCCTCCTGGAAAAGATGAGCAAGACAGTGAGCTGGTGTAACAGGCAGGCATGGCAAGTTGATGAAACAAGATGAGGCAACAAGAAGACACAAAGAGGAAATACAATGAGAGACACAAAAAAGCAGGGACCTGAGGTGGTTCAAGCAATTGAACCCCTCTCTCCCACATGGGAGGTCCCAGGTTCAGTTCCCAGCACTTCATAAAGAGAAGAGGAACAGACACAGAAAGCAGTGAGTGTAAACAATGAGGGTGGAATAAATAAATAAAATAAATCTTTAAAAAACAAACGAAAAATAAATAGGAAATTCCAGTCTCTATTTTGTAAAGAACTGTGGAGAGTATGACGTGGTATACAATTTGCACAGTCATTTTCTTTTGATAATTTTATGGATACTAAAGAAACACAAGGCAGCTAAATGAGTGAAATTGTTCTTTATTGACACACAAGATTAATAGCCAGAGTACCATGTCTCCCCTGCAGGTGATTCCATCACAGTTGACAGAAAAATTCTAGTTTTTGTGATATCAAACTATGAGTAAAATTTCCACACTTCCATGAAATAATTTTCCCTGATATAAATGAAAAAATAGTATGATATTTCAAAAATGAATTTTTATTGTGAATAAAGAAATAAACACATTCAACAGCCAAAAAAAACCAACAAAAAAGAACATATTAATTGAATGGAAAAATGGTAATATTTTCAATAAATGCTGTTGGAACAAGTGCACATTCACATAAAAGAAATTAATCTAAAAAATGCACCCATCTTTCACAAAGATCAACTCAAAATGAATCATGGACCTAATGTAAAATGCAAAGGTATACAAATTCTAGAAGATGATATAGGAAAAATTCAGATGACTTTGATTTTGGTGATGAATTAGAGCTAAACCAGCAATAGCATAGTATATTAAAAATATTCTTTTGGGATTGATTAAAATTAAAAACTTCTGCTATATGAAAATCACGACTAATATAAAGGAAAGACAACCCATAATCTAGAAAAATACACAAAAACACATATCTGATAAAGTTCTAATATCCAAAATATAAAAGGAACACATAAAAATCTACAAAAAGGAAAAAAAAACCAAGCAAGTTACAAAATGGACAAAAGATCTGAGCAGCTACCTCCCCAAAGGAAATTTACAAATGAAAACAAACATATGGAAATATGTTCAACATGATATGTTATTTGAGAATTGCAAATTAAAATAACAATGAAACACCACTCCACATTGATTAGCATGACTAAAATCCAAAACACTGTCAACACCAAATTCTGACAGGAATGTGGATCTAGGAACTCTCATTCATTGCTGGTGAAACAGACACTTTGGAAGACAGTCTGGCCATTTCTTATAAAGTTCAACAAGTTTTACCATACAATCCAGCAATTGTGTTCCTAGGTATTTACTCTAAGACAAGAGCATATGTGCATGCAAAAATATGCATATGGATATTTATGGAAGTTTTATTCATAATTGCCTACAATTTTAAGCAACCAAGAGGTCCTTTAATATGTGAATGCATACAACTGTGATGCATCCACTAAATGTAGCATTATTCTGCAATAAAAAGAATTGTTATCAAGTTATGAAAAGACATGGAGGAGCCATGAATTCATATTGCCAAGAGAAATAAGCCAGTCTGAAAGAGTAACATATAGTTAGATTCCAACTACATGACATTCTGAAAAGACAAAACTAGAGAGACACTTTAAAGTTCAATGATTGCAGGAATTCAGGGGTATTGCAGTAGGATGAATTGTTGGAGCAAAGGGCAATTTTATGACAGTGAAATCATTTGCTTTGACATTGTAATGGTTGGTACATTACGTTATGCTCTTGTCAAAACACATAAAACTGTATAACACAAAGATTGATCTCTAATATAAATGATGGAATTAGTCAATAATAATAGTATACCAAGAATTTTTCATCAATTATAACTAATATCCCATCATATCAATGCATATATTAAGAATAAGAGAATCCAGGTATGCAGAATAAGTTGATGTATGGAAACTTTCTCTACTTTCTGCATAATATTTCTGTAATCCTAAAACTGCTCTAAATATCAAATATATACTATATATATATATGTATATATATATATAGTATATATACACACACACACACACACACACACACATATATTTTTAAAAAGCACACCACAACAAAAACACTTAGGAAACTTTTTTCTCTCTCCTTAGAAAATTAATGCCACAAAAAAGACTATATAAAGCACAGAAAATAGTTCTGATAAGATACAGGCAGTTCTAGGTAGATTACATAGAAATTAAGCAGAACTTTTCACATTTTAAGTGTCAGTGAACAAACCAAATAAGAAATTTCGTTACAATTGGGTGACTTCTGTGATAACATCAACACATTGCATAGCTTCTTTTTAGACTGGTATAATAATACAACAAAACAACATCAACCACACACAAGGAGAGAAAAAGGCTTTTCTGAATCCCAGGTAATGAATACACACAGGCACACACAGTTCTTACACTTTCAGAGCATTTCCTGGTGTCCTTCTGGAAATCTTAGTGACCTGAATGAGCACTACATATCTTTGAGAACTTGCCTCAGAGGTATCTTCTTCCACAATTTTGCCTCTGCTGTAGATTTTTGTGGAGCTTTGTATGGATCTTGGCACACCTGTATAGTGCCTCTTAGCTTACTGCATTCTTTTGGCTTGCTTCTTTCTATACCTCATCACTAGACAGACAAAACTTCAGGGAATTCATGTATGAATTTCCTCTTGGAAGTTTAAATCCTTTTCATGGTACTCTACTCATTGAACCAACTCAGTCATTTTTCATTCATAAAATTAATAATTTATTATTGATTTATGAATGAAATATATAAAATGAGCTGTTAAAATATAAAATAATGAAAACATCATGAAAAACAGAACCACTTCTTTCAGACGTACATATCACAGAAGGAAAGGTGCTTTTCATAGAAGAGCACAAATTAGGATCATGTCAACTATGTTTTATCCTCATATAAGGCAATTATCTGACATTTGAAGAAAGCATTTTAGCTCATGAGGATTCATTTCTTCATGGCAAAAACAAAAATGTATCCATTGTTTTGTCATCTCAATTCTTTCCAAAGTTAAAAATAAGGAAATTCATGTAAAAACTATCTGTGATATATGCTCCTATATAACTGACAGCCTCTTAGAAGTGCTAGATGCAGAGAGCCTCTCAATTATCTATTCTAGATAGCAACCTCATAAGAGCCTGTTTCATGTCCTTGTTCCTTAAGCTGTAGATTACTGGGTTGAGGATTGGAGGTAGCACAGTATAGAGTACAGAAAGCAGGTTGCCAATAACTGAGGGTGTATTTGAAGATGGCTTGAGATAAACAAAAGAGCCAGTTATGAAAAAAACAGTAAAAACTGTGAGGTGGGGGAGGCATGTGGAGAAAGCTTTTGACTGACCTACTGTGGTAGGAATCTTTAGGACAGTGGAGAAAATATAAATATAAGAGGTCACAATACAGATGAAGCAAGACATACCTAAACACATACCAATCCCTATACTTGCATAAACTACCACTAATGTTTCAGAGCAGAAAATCCTTAACAATGAGGGAACATCACAGAAAAACTGTGGAATCACATTGAAGCCACAGAAGGGCACTGAAAATATACCAGCTGTATACACAACTCCAAAGAGTCCTCCAATGGTCCAGGAAGCACTTGCCATAAGTTCACAAGTGCCACCATTCATGATGACACCATAGTGCAAAGGATCACAAATGGCTATATAGCGGTCATAAGACATAGCTGTGAGAATAAATATCTCACATGC
Organism: Cabassous unicinctus; assembly: GCA_029593785.1. Classification (NCBI taxonomy): domain Eukaryota; kingdom Metazoa; phylum Chordata; class Mammalia; order Cingulata; family Chlamyphoridae; genus Cabassous; species Cabassous unicinctus. Next base: position 7,072 of record JAQZBX010079883.1, read on the forward strand.
AGAGAATGTAGTCATTAAAAGTAGTTGGAATGCACACCCTAATATGGAAATGGAATTGTCATGAGTTAGGCTATTGGCAATGAACTTTGGGATTGGAACTGACACATAAAAGACATCCAGGGAAGACATGTTCTTTAGGAAGAAATACATGGGTGTGTGGAGTTGCAGATCTAGGGTAATCAGAGTGATTATGAGGATGTTATTCATTAGAGCTGACAGGTAAATCAGAAGGAAGAGTACACCATGTATAACCTGCTGCTCTGGGATATCAGAAAACCATACCAGGAGGAATCCTGTCACCGAAGTGACATTGGACATGATAGTGGGTTCTGTTCACTTCCTGGCAAGGCAAGATGATATGCAAAAAACAAAATTAATCTATACCACATAACAAAAATCATATATATAGAAACATTACATTCCAAAAGAGACATGCAGTATCCTCTCTAACTTAAGTACTTCTTCAGATATAACTACAATTTCATTCTTCTTTTTTTTTTTTTAAGGTAAAAGGACTTCATGGGTAAAGTAGGAAATCAGTGAGCATTATTTACAATCATTTCACCTGATGGTATAGCCTCCACCTCAACTTGCTAGGAGATGGCTATAACTTAACTAAATGAAGGAATTTTCTAATCACAGGTGCATTTGCTTTTCAGTAATACTGTGACAGGCATTATGATGCATGATTTTTAGTTTGGAAAAGTAATCCAAAATTCTATTGCTTTAAATTGTGATAGCTTCCCTAACACTCAATATAGGAAAACAAATCATTATTTTTATATTGCCATGATCATGAACTCCCACTTGTATTGAAAAATCCTAGAGAGGTAAATAGGTTATTTTTTTCCTTATGGACAAAGATACATGAAGATAAAAATTATATGTTCAATCCTTATATTATCTTGAGCTGATGAAATTAAAATATCTTGAAAGTCTCATTTCATATGTGAAGGAAATTATGGAATTATCTATCAAAATTCCATGTCCATTGAATGCACTCAGTTATACTACAGCCACATTACATGGAGACTCCTGGTAGTTGAATTTGTTTATAAAGGATACTTCAGAGGTCACCATGACAAAATAATCTTCCCCATCATAACTGGATATTTTTTCCATCTTGTTCTGTTTGCTGCAGTGATATATTTTTTAATATTACCAAATATCCTTTTTCAGTATTCAAAATATTTTCGCTAGATTTTTAGTTACTGATGACAAATTACTGAAGTATTTATTGAAAAGGTGAGAAATATCACCTTTTCTATTCTAGACAATGAACTAAGTGGTGAAGTTAAACTTTCCAGATTATTTTCTGAGAGATTGCATTGTTTAGGAGATAAGGAAGAGTATATAAAACAACAAACAATCATGAGTTCAGATAGTAACAGCTGATATTAAAATAGTAAAAGAGGGTTGGCATAGAGATTAACTAGGTTCCTGTTTGAGATTGGGAGTGGAAAGGGCTCTTTTTTGGGAGTGACTTAAAGGCTGAAGTATAAATGAAAAAAAAAAGAGCCTCTAAGGCAAGAAGTGAGGATAGAATGCTTTAGGAAACACATGAACATTTACAGCTTAGAAAATAAAAGTGAAGGCAATGGACATTTATATAAAATGTGAGGAAGCAGTATGTAGTGAACTTGGAGTATGTTTGTTGTTGAAAGAATTCTGATAATTGTCAGTTTGAATAAATAAGGAAGTACCAACAGAAAAGAAGAGTGGAGAAATTGAGAGTTAAGTTTCATTCTTTTTGGTGTCTGCCTTAAATTTCCTTAGGAGTTACAAGATTTTCTTAATTGTTTAGAAATAGTATTTTAAGCTTTTACTAACAGAAATTTGAAATTCATAACTTAGAATAATTTAAAATCTTCACACAAAGGATTACTTACCAGAAGTACTTAAGGAGAAAATTCCAAAAATTGCAGTAGACAGTGGAAATTTTTCTACTCCAAGTGTTTTATTTACCACTTGATGACCTTAAAATGCAATGAAACATCTAGCTTCCTTTGGAACTATATATTTCTATTTCAAGTTTTCTGATAAAGGACACAATGGACTCTGCTAAGCTGGGCTTCTTCTCATTGACTTGATGCACCTTAAATTGGTAAATTGCCTTCCTTTTACTGCAAATATGATGTCAGTTGGAATCTTCTACAGTCAAATTTACTTCAGGGAATTATTAAGAAACAAGTCTAATCCCTTTAGATTTTCCAAAGAAGTTAAGTCTTAGAAGTGTTCTAAATATCCTTTGTAACTATTTATCTCTTAAGAACATTATCAATATAATTGTTGGTGTTTTCCATGGGCAGAATTGTTCACACCCCAGAAAATATGCTGGAATTCACCATGGAGGACATGACTCAGACTTTTATTACAGTAACAATGGAGTACATAAATGTTTCCTTAATTTCAATATTATACAGTTGTAGACTATAGGTTAATGGTTAGGAAGCATTAATAGTGGAAATATTTACTTGAGCATTTTGCTATAAATGAAATTCCTGTCAAATAATTTTAATGACTTTGACTCAGTGGGTCCCTGGGGAAGTCCAAGAATGTCCATTTATTCAATCAGTTTGGTGATTCAGATTCACACCATGCTTTGAGAAACCATGCAAAGAGCAGGATTCATCTAATATGAAAAATAAAATAAAGCTTATAGTATAGCCCCTCACTGTAAAATGAAGAAACTGAAATAATTTTTAAATATGTAGTGTATGAATTCAAAAGTGTTTTTTCTTTCATCTATATTAGGTAAACACTTTTTCTTTGATACTTCCAAAATAATTTTGTTTACTGGATATAGAGTAGAAAAATTCCATTTGTCTACTACATATTCCCAATAAAATATTTTAATTAATAAAACTCAATCTCTCTTCCAAAGACAGTTAATGGCATGAATTGTAGTGTAGCAAATTTTATAGTCACATATATGAGTTGTAGTACCATGATTATCTATTATTATTTTTTAAATATTAAATGTTGTTTCATGAATATTAACCAAATTGAGTATTGGCAAATAGAGAAGCAGATATGAAAATAAATTCATATGAAAAAAATCAAGTGTACAGTTTTATTTTAGATAATACAGACTTTTACTATGTAAGATCAATAAAATGTAAAAATTTGAATTAAAATTAAAGCAGTTAGTGTGAGTAAAAACAAGGTAATTCACTTAAAATGTTTACAATAATTCAGAAAAAAATAGTTGAATTGATTGAAAAAACATCAGGTTAATTCTAGAATGAATATCATAAATAAATATAGTTGTTCTTTGGTTTTGTGAAATTATCTGCCTTAGTCATACTGCAGTTCTGGTAACATTCATTCACGTTAATGAAGTTCCTCACATGGGACAAGGTCTGCAATATCAGTGTTAAACCAAATCTTCTTCTTGATACACTTTTTTTTTACTTTGAAAAATTTTTTTTTAATTGAGATATAACTTACATACAGAAAGATGCACAGATCTTAAGGGATAATCATACAAATTACTAGTGTGTTTTGTTCCTTTATTTTTAAAGAGGCTTCAGATTACATAAAAGTTACATCAGAAATATAGGGATACTCATATACCCCACCCCTTCCCACTCCCACACTCTCCCAAATTAACAACTTTAATTAGTGTGATACATTTGTTACACTTGATGAAAATATATTGAAGCATTGTTATTAACCATGGTCTAGAGTTTAGATTATGGTTTATACTCTGAATGAAACAATTTTATAGGTTTTGACAAAATGTATAATGGCCTGTATTCATCATTGTAAAATCATTCAGAACAATTCCTCTGTCTCCAAAACATCCCATGTTACAGCTATTTTCCCTCTCCCTTCCCCCAGAACCCATGGTGACCACTGTCTTTATATCAATATTACATGTTCTTCATAACTTGAATATTAATAAGTCTACTTTGGTCCATGGTTACATTCCCCATTATTTTTGTTCATTCCTCAATCATGAAGGTTTTGAGATGGTGATACCTGCTCTGGTTCATATTGAGAGGATGCTTAGCCCTTATGGACTAGATGGAAAGAAATGTTTTGCTTGAAGTTGTACATACTCATTCCTTTGGTGATTTGGGTTGTACATCATCACCATTATCTTGTTAGTTGTCCTATGTGAGTCTGATGAACTAGAGAATAGTGGCTGGCTTCAACTCTTCTGAGATTCAGGGCTCAACCAGGATATGAACAAAGACTTAAGTCTCTGGCTCAAATGTTTAAGAATTTTAGTGCTAGTTATAGGTTCAAGTAAAAAGGGCAGAAAAATATTGTGTAGGGAAATTATAAATGAGCCTAACTTTGTTACAGTGGGGAAATAGGTTATCATATATTTCAAGGTAAGACCCACTGATGGAGTGTTGACTTCATGGAGTTTGTTCCTTGCCTATAGTGTCAGGATGTCTCTGGTGCCCATGGTAGCACCCCTGTTTGAGGCTTTGTTTACTGTGGCAGTTAGTGAGATCTGCCTTAAACGTGTAAGTGTAACCTCTGGAATGATCTCCTGACTCACTTTGAAATCAAGTGGCCTTAAAAACTCTTTGTATTTAATGTTTCCCCCTTTTAGTCAAGGTCTTCTTCCAAATGCATCAATAACTAGCACTCATTAATAATCCCTCATTACCAAGGAGGTTCATCTCTAGGACTCATGTCCCACAATGGGGGGAAGGCAGTGAGTTTATGTGCTGAGTTTGGCTTAGAGAGGCCACATTTCAGCAAAAAGGAGGCTTTCAGGAGATAACTCTTAGGCAATATATATTACTAGGCTAAGCTTCAATTTCAAAAGAAAAGATTCATAAGTAAAACCATCAGCATTAAGGGCCTGGCATAACGGTCTGTCCTCCTTTTATAGGCACTGCCCATATACTCTAGGTATTCTTGCCACTTAAGTAGAGAATGTAGCAGGACTCCCAAGGATGGGAATTCAAAATTCTTTTGGTTATGGTATGGTCTCCACCCTCCAAGACAATAGTCCACAACCACTTGAACACATTCATATTCCATAGAGGCATGATGCAGGTGCACCCCTCCCCTCATATCCCCCACCACGGACACCCCACACCAGTGATCCTCTCCTGTCACAGTTGCAACTCCCTGTAATCCAAAACCTCCCCCAAAACACAGCCAAAATAATTATAAAATGAAATAAAAAATATAAATATTATTATTAATTTTTATTGAAACTTTTTAAATATTTCTTTTTAAATATTCCAGGAAATGTAGAAAATTCCTCATTTTAACATCACCTATATTTCTAGGCTATGACTTAAAATTAACCATTTAAACTTCAAAGCTCAATGCTCTTCCCTATCAAGCAGAATATTTACATCTTAAAGTATTATCTCCCTGAGAGTCAAAATAACTTCTGTTATTTGAGTTTCATCACCCAAAGTTTATCTATCAGGTCTCCAGGGATTAAAACAAAATATTTAAGTAAGAAGTGAAGGTAAAGTTTAGGGAACAAGGAATATTGTATAGGTCATGTTCCTGGAAATTCCCTATGAGGAAATCCTTCCCTACATTGATAGGCTGCCACATTATTCAGTTTCCATGAATTGAAGATATTTGACTCACAATGCTAGAATCTCATCATTTCAGCCAGTCTATTCAATGTATTCATTTATTTTAAAAGATTTCCAAAGGGAATCAGAAAGTCTAGGAAGAGAGCCTTATCCACTACTCTGAGAAGGAACATACATATGCTTGAGAAGGCATGGACTCACATTAAGTAATGAGCACATTGACTTGATATTAATTATGACAGAATATAATTTGAAATCATTGCATAGTGTGCATGCTTGATTTTTGATATTTTTTTCACCAACATACTTTTTTAAAAATTTTGATATAATTACAAACTTACAGAAAAGTTTCAAGGTTATTTAAAAAAAACTCTCAAATAACCTTTACTTGATTACTTGATTTTTAATATTTTAACAGAAGTCAGGATCACAATTGGGAAATAGTGTAGTGACAAAATTATTTCTGTTATTTTTATACCCATATTTCATTTTTTTAAAAATTTGTACCAGTATTACTTTTGAATCATTCTCTATTTCCAGTGCAGCATACAGTCCAGGCTCAATATTATGCTTAGTTGGTGAATTAAAAGCCAGTTTCAGTTTTTCTTTATTTTTCAAGGCACTGGCAATTTTGAAGAACATAGGACAGTTATTGGAGGGTATGTTTCCTCATTTTGGATTTTCTATTGCTTCCTCATGATTAGATGACATTAACATTTTTGGCCAGAGTAATACATAGGAAATACACTCAGAATCACTCAATTATCAGTTGATATCTATGTCCTTCAATGGAATATAAGCCATTATACTTTTGTTTTAAATTTTTGTGCCAGTTTTGAGCAGCACTGCATAAGTTTTCTTGAGGAATAAAGTCCGTGAAAAAAAGGAGAAGAAAGCATAGTGAATATTTAGAAAATAAAATATGGGGCCTAGATTTGAACATTGCTTCAGGGAATTTCATTGATTCTAGATCTATTTAGTAATATTTATATCATGAGTTCATACAGATGATTTCTGGGTTTTTTCTTGCCTTCCTGTTTTTCATTGTTCCATATTAGAAACTGGATCTTAGCAATAACAGCATATTTGCTCATTTACATAATACGAAAATACACATAACGCAGTTTTAGAAATTCTACAATAATACCACCATGAAAATGGATGTACTTAAAACAGTTGAAGATTTACTTGCAGTCCTTTTCTTCCCCTGTTACTGAGAAGTTATATTGAAATTACTCTACTCAAAAGTTAGAAGAAACATATTTTATTTAAAAAATGGTTATCTTTTTATTGGAAATATAGTTATTTTATTGGA
>JAQZBX010079884.1:0-13926 GCA_029593785.1 Cabassous unicinctus
TCAGCAGGAAAGCTTTCAGCCTTTCACCATTGAGTACAATAGTAGCTCTGGGGTTTTCATATATGCCCTTTATCATGCTGAGAATGGTTTCTTCTATAGCTGCCTTTCAGAGTGTTTTTATCAAGAAAAGATGCTGTATTTTGGAAGTGCCTTTTCTATGGCAATAGAGTGGATTATGTGATTTTCTTCATTGATTTTTAATTGGTTTATTACACTCATTGATTTTCTTGTGTTGAACCACCCTTGCATGCCTTGGAAGAAACCCACTTGATCATGATGAATAATTACTTTAATGTGCTATTGATTTTCATTAGCAAGTATTTTGTTGAGGATTTTTGCATCTATATTCATTAGGGAAATGGGTGTGTAATCTTCTCTTTTTTTTGATAAAATCTTTAACTGGCTTTGTTTTTTTTTTAAAGATTTATTTATTTAGGTATTTATACTTCCCCCCTCCACCCCAAGATGGCTCCTTCTTGTCTGTTCACTGTTTCTGCTCACCTTGTCTAGGAGGCACTGGAACCAAACCTGGGACCTCCCATGTGGTAAGCAAGTTCCCAACTTCCTGAGCCACATCCAATCCCCCTGGCTGCATCACCCGCTTGTTGTGGCATCTGCTCATTGCAGCCTCTGCTCATTGTGGCATCTGCTCTTTGAGGTGGTTGAGACATCTGACAGATGCAGCATCTGCTGGTTGTGGTGACTGCCAGGGTCAGCTGGTTGCAGCATCTGCTCGCTGTGGTGGTTGCAGCAAATGCTCATCATGTTGGTTGCAGCATCTGCTCATTGCAGAATTTGTCAAACAAAGTGAATGAAAATGAAATTAAATAGTCTTGATCAAATGAAGTACTTTAAAACTTTTATTTGAAAGACTTTAAAAGTAACACATATCTCATAACATTAGGAATATACAATATCAATTATTGGAAAAATAAATGATTCACAGTTATATAAATTATTTTTAATCAATTTTATTTATACAGATTCATAAAGCATACAGTCCATCCAAAATGTGCACTGCATGGTATTTTTATAATCACATAGTTGTGCATTCACCAATTCAATCATTATTAGAGCACTTTCAATTTTCCAATAATAATAATAAACAAAAAACTATGCCCCTTAATAATCACCTCTCAATCCCTACACTTCTTCTGCAGTACATAATTCTTTTTCTGTGTCTCTAGTTTATTTTTATTTATATTTTATATTGACGGAGTTAAAGAATATATAGTGCTTTTGTTTAGTATCTTTCACTTAGTATATTTCCTTTTTTACCTTTAATGGAAGATTATTAACATAGTCATATACACTAAGGTCCATAGTCAATGATTCACAGCCATATAAATTATTTTAATATTAGTATGTATTTTTCCTTTTATAGAAAAACATTTATAACATATACTTGGCTTCTACCTCATATAAGATTAAGTAGAATATTAAATGTTACTGCATTTACCCCAAACAAAATGCTGACTGTGCCACAGGTAGCTTGGTCCAAAATACTTAATTCTACAGATAGGCCAGGGTATTGAATGCATGATTATGTTAATAGTTTTAAGAAGGGCATATATTTCCAGAAGTATGATAAATACATGAATAATTCTATAAATAACAAAATAGTATCAGCAAAATATTTAGGTATAATATCCCCAAATTTTCTAATGCTTTAAGTATTTTTCAATATATGTTGTTTAATCAGTTAGTTTGGTTAAAGTTTTAAACTAATAACTGATTATCCTTTAGAAGAGCTAAGTTAAATTAAATCACTGTACAAACTTCCTAAGAAAAGTAACTTGAAAAATCTGAAAAGTAATTCCAATTATTCTAACTAACATATGATATACTAAAAGAATCATTGACTAAAGAAATATTTTGGAATTATTGTATTTTTCTTTATTACTTTCCTCCAAACTCTTCACATATATTTAGGATCCAGAATGCTTAAGAATATTTCCTCAAAGTAGGCTTATCACTCAAGTGTTTTCATCTGAAAATGTAGCCTTAATTCTTTTAACATGTAATTCTAACAAAAATCACAACCCTTGGTTTGAAAACATCAAACTCAATTTCAGAACAATTCATTAGTGCAGCTGCTAAACAAAATGTAAAATCGGTGAAAATGCACAGCAGCCACAGACACTAGGGTGGAAAAAATTCTAAATTCCCATAAAGACTCTGAAAATAGAAAGCCCAAAGTGAGTGATAACCTAAGTCCACATATAAATAGTGTTTAAAAATAGAATGTTTTGGGAAGTGGATGTGGCTTAAACATTGGGGCTCCCAAATGTTTATGGGGGGGTCCCAGTTTCAGTTCCTGGGGACTCCTGGAGAAGGTGAAGCTGGCCCATGCCATGGAGAGCTGGCCGCACCATGAAGAGCTTGCCTGTGCCACGAACTGATGCAACAAGATGATGCAACATAAAAGAGACACAGAGGAAAGAAACCAGGAAGATGAGGTGGTTTAAGTGATTAGGTGCCTCTTTTCCACATTGGAGGTCCCAGGATCAGTTCCTGGTGCCTCCTAAAGAGAAGATGAGCAGAGAAGCAGACATAGAAGAATGTGCAGAGAATGGACACAGTGAGCACGGGAGGGGGGAGACGGGGAATAAATAAAACAAACCTTTAAAAAAAATAGAATCTTTTCCAAAGCTTCTTATGAGATGTCAATGAATCTTTATAGTCTGAGTTAAGACCTTATAAATCAAGGCTAAGCTATATATAACTATGCTGATTTACATATCTTCAACAACGTTCAACTGATATACGTAATTTACGGACATCACAGGAATACTCAATTCCCCATCCTATCATCCTTCAGTGCTGGATATTTATTGTTTTACAGTTTTGCACCTTCAGTACCAAGATGCCATTTTAGAGGAAGAATTCCACCTCTTCTTATGATCCTGTAAAGTGTAGGTAACAAAATATAAAATTAACAAGATTTATGTCTGGTAAACTAATATATAAAATTACTGTTGCAATTCATAATGATTGCATATAAAAATGAGAGTTATCATAAAGTCTATATAGTATATACTTAGATTAATAAAAGAAATGCAGATTGTCTCAAGGTAAAAAATATACTGCTGGTTACTAAAAAGCTCTTTGTTGCATTAAGGCATTCAGTAATGAGCAAAATTTTAGAAAACATTAACATGTTACCCAGACTTTAACATCATTTTAGCATGAATTGCACTGCAGCAGCAGGATGCTTTCTAGAGGCTGTCACTGTAAAACTAATGCTAAGAAAGAAAAAGGCAGAACTTGTGAGCAATAAATGGTGTAACCAAATTAATGCAAATGGAGATTAGCAATAAGAAGTGAGTAAGGTGACTTTCCACTTCATTCTGATAAGATGCCATCCTTAAATATTAAGTTCTTTGAAGGAAGTAGACCCCCCATATCATCATAAGATGATTGTGAAAGCAAACTGGAAAAACTGGTCTGTGTGAATGTCCAATGTTGAAGCACCTTCTTGGAATAAGTATTAATTTTAAGTCACTTTTTTCTTTATTTTATTATAACCCTTTCTCAGTGTAGTTTGAATTTACTTTGTTTTTATTTTCCTAAATCTTGATACCTAGGATAACTTTATCATTAATTAACATACTTCCTTATTTTTCCATCTTAGTGGTGATAAATTTATAGGCTTATTGATTTTTAAATGACACTAATGAAAAATTATGAATTTATGAAGTCTAGTACATTCAACAAATTAAATAGAATGGAAAACATACCTTGAATTATATCAGATAACAAGTTGAAAAAATAAACAATGTATAATCTCAATGGCGTTATTACTTTCAAAAATAAGGAATTTTTGACTTACATTGTCTCACCATGAAACCTAGTACCCAGAGTGCTTAAATAGTGCATTATAGTAAATATTCAAGAATAAATAAAACCAATTATATACAGACACTTTCAGATGTAATTCTATTAGACCACCATTTGTCTCATAATTATAATTTATAACTGCTATACATTCCTTCAGATTTTCTAGATAGATGATCATATCATCTGTAAATATCTTATCGAATATCTTATCAAATGCCTTTTTTATATTAGTGAGTTTAGCATGGTTTCAGGGTAAGTTCAATATACAAAAATCAATTTTGTATATTGTATTTTGTATATAATCAATTATCAGTAATTTTGTACTGATAACAACAATCAGTAATTGAATTTTTAGAATATCACTTTTAATTTCTTAAGGCTACCATAACAAAGGATCACAAACTAGGTTGCTTAAAAGAGTGGAAATTTATTGTCTAACACGGTGGAGACTAGAAGTCAAAAACAATCTGTCATTGGAGCCATGCTCCCTCATAAATCTGTAGTGAGAATACTTCCATGAATCTTCTAGCTACTGGGGGTTCCTGGAAATCTTTGATGAATTTGGGTTGCACACACATCATGCCAATCTCTGCCTCCATCTTCACATAGCATTCTTCCCCAATATCTGATTCTGCATTCAAATTTCCCTCTTAAAGGAAGGTCACATTTTATTACAGCCTGGTCTATCCTAGATTCATCTCAATCTTAATGAATTACATTTTCAAAGACCGTATTTCCAAAAAAGGTCACATTGCCTGGAAAAGGGATAAAGAGTTGAACATAATTTGAGGGTAACACAATTCAATAAAAACAGTCATTTAAAATAGCATCAAAATATTAAATTCTTGTGTATAATTGTTGCAAGACATAAGCATTGACAACTACAATTATGTTAAGAGAATGGAAAAACCTTAACAAAATTAAAGAAATATTTTGCTCATGGTTGGATGCCTCAAAATTGTTAAGATTTCAGTTATCCCCAAATTAATCTCTGTGTCAATGCAATTCCAAAAAAATTATAAACTGGGAAAAATTATAAATTTACTAACTGATTTTAACATTTACATTTAAATAAAATGGATCTAGATAATCTCCCAGACTTTCTAAAAAGAACAAATTTGGCGAACTTATGCTAGATGGTCTCATGATATATTATAAAGGTACAGTGATGAAAACAAAGTAAGTGTTTTCATAAAGATAGACAAGCAGTCAAAAAAATAGACCAGAAAGTATAGTAATTGACCTGCACATGTGTGATCAACTAAATCTCAGCAAAGTTCTCTTGGTAATTCAGTGGAGTAAGGATATTCCTTTCAGTAAATAGTGATGGAACATTTGCACATCCATATGTACAGTAAAAATGAACCTTGAATTTTACCTTACACAGCATACAAAATTATTTCAAAATGAATTTTAGAAAAATATATAAATGTAAAAGTACAAAGTGTTTAGAGTAACAAGTGTGAAAAATTCCTGACTTTGGATTAGGCAAAAGTCCTTAAAGAAGATTCCAAAACCATGCTTTTTTGAACATTATATTATTAAATATATATATAATTAAAATATAGAAAGATACAGCTAAAGATAGATAGTAGGTAGGTAGGTAGATAGATAGATTGATTGATTCTACCTTATCAAAATTTAAACTTTTGCAGCAAAATAAGTTGCAATGACCGGACATATATCCATGGTTGAATTGGTAAAATTCCACATTGCATCTGAGGAAACTGCCTGCTATGAGTATCCAGATGTGTGTTTTCATGGGGGGAGCATTGTATGACAAGCTACTTTCTTCTGTGTATTAATACAGGCGAGCTCGAGGGTAGAGTGATCAGCCATGGACATAAGGGTGAAGTTAAGGATCAAACACTGGATTCTTAGATCCTTCATTCTCAAGTGACAGAATCTTTCATTAATTCAGGTTTCCTTAACTTTTAAAGCTTGGAAGCAAGGATTAAACTTAGAATTACCCACTTCTTTTACTTAAATAAATTCATGAAGTCCTGATCTGCTGCTCACTAACTATTTGAGCTAGTTTTCAACCTCTAGAAACTTCATTGCCCTTATTTGAATAATAGAGTTTATAGTACTTAATTTAAATTATGCATTATTGTGAGGGTAAGTGATATGATGAACTAAAATTGCTGAATATTCTCTCCATGAATTATTATTTTAAGTATTTTTTTTCTAAGAAAGTTGATCTGATCCAGATTGTTACTGTAAAATACTGATTTCCTGAAGTTTTAAATGTTTGAGAAAAATTTTAATAAATGGATTTGTGAGGCTAACTGAGCATCAGCATGTGCATTTAAGGATTGAGCTTCTACTACCTGTGCCAATGTAGTAACATAGGAAAAGAACCTCATGATAAACAGGCAAAAGCCTCTGACATTTTGATTATGTGCTCACTTAATGATATATCTTTATCAGATATGAGATGCATATGGGAAAAATGTTAACTCTTTTTTCTTTTCTTTTCTCTTGTCTCCCATTCTTCAACCATCTATTCTACCAATGTTCATCCCTGAACAAATAGCCTTAACCTTTTCTCAGTCATGATCTTGCAGGTCACTGATTTTATTGCTCTATCTACTTCTATTCATCTAGGTTACTCTTGATAATGGTCACTATTTGGACTGTATTGCCTATCTTTGGTGCTGTTTATTTTTCCTCATCTCAGATTTTCCTGGCAGCTAACCTGATATGATTCCAGGCTACCTCATACTTCCTCCTATTCTCCAGAAAGTTAGACAAGTAGAGAGCCTTCAGAGTTTCTTGAAATATACATCAGATGATAGCATTTTGGGGCCTCCAGAGAAACTGTCTGAGCCAGGCCAAGTCAAATTGCAAAGCAAAAGCCCAGAAAGAGACATTACCATGGACAATGGTTCAGGAACATTTGGCCAGGATATGATTAGATTGCCTCACAGTATATACTTTCTAAGAGCTTTCAAACCTATTAATATTTGTCACATAAGTTCATGTTCTGTTCTTCCAATCAAATTTTCCTCAGGCATAGGCATAAAACAGATGACTACTAGGACTTAAATACTTGTTTTAACTTTTGCAGGAATTTCACATTCTTTCTGATTTTTTAAAAATGTATTGAAGTATATCACTCATACATGAACATACATAAAAATAAGTGTATAGCAATAGTTGTGAACTTACAAAACAAACATACATAACATTATACTGGGCTTTCATACCTCACCCTACCACCAAAACCTTGCATTGTTGTTAAACATTTTTAACTAATGATTAAAGAGCATCCTCAAATTATTACTCCTAACCAAAGTATTTTCCCCAAACCCACCCTATTATTATTATTATTTTTATATCATTTATACATGAACATACATAAACAATAAATGTATAATAAAAGTTTTGAATGTACAAAGCAAACATTCGTAACATCATACAGGGGTCCCATACATCAATGCTCCACCAACACCTTGCATTGTCATGAGACATTTGTTACAAATTATGAAAGAATATTGTCAAAATCTTACTGTTAATTACAGTCCTTATCCTACGTTTGGTGTATTTTTCCCCCACCCCACCCTATTATTATTTTTTAAATATATTTTTATGATAGAAGTTGTAGACTTACAAAACAATCATACACATGTGCCAAATTCCCAAGCAACTCCCTTCTATCAACACACCACACCATGGTGGAACATTTGTTACAGATTATGTGATAATATCATCCAGTTATTACCAAGTCCACAGCATACATTTGGCATACATTTTCCATACTTCGCCATTACCAACACAGTACATCTTTGGCGTAGATGCAAGAATATTGCATTATTACTGTTAACCACACTCCATAGGCCACTCTAGTTGTATTTTTCCCATGCTTCTCCACATTCCCATCACCCTGCAATAGTGATGTACATCTGCTCTAGCTCACAAAGGACACTCTTGCATCTGTACCATCAACCACAATTCTCATCCACCTCTGGGTTTACTGTGCTATTCAGTCTCTAGATTATTCTCTAGTTTTCTGTCAATTGGCATTTACATCCTTAGACTAACCTTTTCAGTGACATACCTATTTATAAACCAGCTGTTACTCACTATAATATGCTACCATCAACTCTGTACATTTCCACACTTTTACAGTAAAGCTAACTAAAATTTCTGCATATGTTAAATATCAGTAGTCCATCTCAGTCCTCTTCTAATCTTTAAGTATCCATCACCTACCACCGGGTCTTAAAGATAGTTACCTAAATTTTCTTCTAGAAGCTTTGTGTTTCTTGCTTTTATATTTAGTTTTTTTATTCATTTTGAGTGAATTTTTGTAAAAGGTGTGAGATAGGGATCTTCTTTCCTTTTTTTGCTATGCATATCCAATTTTCTCAGCACCATTTGTTGAATGAACTGTTCTGCCTGAGCTGGGTGAGCTTGACAAGCTAGTCAAAAATCACTTGACCATACATGTGAAGGTCTGTTTTTAACCATCAGTTCGGTTCCATTGGTCTGTGTGTCTGTCTTTATACCAGTACCATGCTGTTTTTATCACTGTAGCTAGGTAACACAACTTAAAGTCCAGAAATGAGAGTCTTCAAACTTTCCTTTTCCTTTTTAAGATGTTTCTGCTATTCAGGACCCCTTAACCTTATGAAAATTTTGATAATCAAGTTTTCCAATTTAAAAAAAAATGCTGGTGGAATTTTTATTGGGATTGCATTGAATGTGTACATTTATTTGAATAGAATTGACTTCTTAATGATATTTAGTCTTCCAATCAGTGAGCATGGAATGTTCTTCCATTTTTTTAGGTCTTCTTTTAAGTTTATTTTAAAAATGAGTTGTTTTCTGAATACAAGTGCTTTAGATCATTGGTTAAGTTTATTCCTGAATAATTGTTTTTTTTCTGTCATATTTTATTTTCATCACTCTTTTGACCCTTTTAGTTACTTTTATTTATATAATCTTCATTTCTAGACACTTTTTCCAGGGCTCTCTCTCCTGTCTTTTCTTGCCAGGCTGTAGTACACCCTTTAGTAGTTCCTGCAAAACAGTTCTCTTGGTTACAAACTCTCTCAGTTTCTGTTTATCTGTGAATATGCTAAACTCTCCCACATTTTTGAAAGAGAGTCTTGCCAGATATAAGATTCTTGGCTGGAAGTTTTTCTCTTGCAGTATCTTAAATATATCATACCACTGTCTTCTTGCCTCCATGGTTTCTGGTGAGAAATCAGCACTTAATCTTACTGGGTAGCTCTTATATGTTTTGCATTGCTTCTCTTTTGCTGCTCTTAGAATTCTCTGTCTTTGGCATTTGACATTCTGATTAGTATATGTCTTGGAGTTGGTTTATTTGGATTTTTTCAGATGGTACTATGTCGTGCTTCTTGGACATGGATATCTATGTCTTTCAATAGGTTTGGGAAATTTTCAACCATTATTTTTTCAAATATTCCTTCTGCTCCTTTTCCCTTCTCTTCTCCTTCTGGGACACCCATGACATGAATGTTTGCATATCTCTTGCTTTCATTTAGTTCCCTGAGAACTTGTTCAAGTTTTTCCAATCTTTTCTTCATCTGTTATTTTGTATGTTCACTTTCAGAGGCCATTTCTTCAAGCTCACCAATCCTTTCTTCTGCCTACTCAAATCTGCTATTATATTATTGCACCTTTCATTTCCATAAGATCTGCTATTTTTCTATGAATTCTTTCAAATTCTTCTTTGTGCTTGTTCAATGTCTACTTAAAAGCCTTAATTTCTTTAGCCTCCTCATTGAATTTATTAAGCACATTTGTTTGAACATCTATGATTAGTTGTTTCCACTCCTTTATGTCATATAGAGGCTTTTATTGTTCCTTTAACTGGACCATATCTTCCTGTTTCTTGGTGTGGATTGTAATTTTTTGTTGGTGTCTTGGCATCTGGCTTACTAGAGTATTTATTCTGAGTGCAGTTTTTCTCTTTAGTTTATGGCTTCCTGCCCTTTCTCCCTTGCTGGTTATGTAGTTGGTGCTATAAGCTGTGGAGCCTCAAGCTGCCCTCATTGCCCCAAGGACCAATGAAGCTTCTCCCAACTTTCTCCTTTGCCAGGGGTAGGGATAGAGCCACAGCTGTGAGGAATAATCCAACTCATGCAGGCCTAGACTGTATTTTCCCAGAGACACTGATGAAACTTCTCACCCCTTTTTCTCCTGCCTGGGTAGGGATGAAGCTGCAGGTGTGGGCAGCAATCTATGCAGTGCAGGACCAAGATGACCACAGTTGCCCTGGTAGGCTTCCAATTATTCAGTCTGGGCCAGCTAAAGGTACCTGCAGTTACCTGGAATGGCTGATGCAAAGCCCACCAGCTTCCTCTCTGCTAGAGGTGGGGCTGAAACTTAGGCTTGGCTGCAGGCCAATCTGGGTGAAAGAAACCATTCTCTACCATCACTGTGATTTTCAGTCAGTCCAGCTTCCCCTCATGCTGGGGTGGAGTCATAATGGCAGTACTGGCCTCCTTCTGACTTGTACAGGCTCAAACTTTAGCTGTTATTAGGGTTATACTTTAGCCAGCTGAATTTTCTAATCAGTAGCTGAAATCATGGTCAACCGTCTCTTTCTCTCCCGACCCCTCCTTTTGGGAAATGGCGCTTCCATTTCCTGCACAGAATAGCTCTTGGGGGAGCTTGCACTGCCAAAGTAGCATGATCATCAGTCTCAGTGGCGTGGCCTGTAATTTCCTGGAGAGGCTGATGCAGTATCCCCCAGCTTCCTCCCTGCCTGAGATGGGCCTGGGACTAAGGCTAGAGCTCCATTCTGTTATAGATGGAAATAACCCAGTCCCTACCAGCACTGTGATTTTCAGTCAGCCTTGCTTCCCCTCTAGTCAGGCATGGAGTTAAAATGGCAACTCCCAGCCTCTTTCTGACTTGGACAGGTTCAAACTTTAGCTGTTCTTAGGATTATACTTTAGCCTTCTGAATTTACTAATCAGTAGCTGAAGTTGGTTCCCAACCATCTCTTCCTTCCCTGTTTTTGTAAACTGGAGCTTTCAATTCCAGCTGCAGAACAGCTGCTGAGGTGGTTTGTGCCTCCAGTGGAGGATGGGCACTGTCCTCCGTGATGTGGAGTGCTCTCTCTGATTATTTTTATTCAGAGCTAGTGGACAGATGTTAATCTGAATTAAAAGTCCCAACTTACTTTCTGTTGAATAAAGATCATCTTCTCCTTGCAACCCTGATGGGATTTTTGGATATATAGGGTGCACTCCATTTGAAAATCTATAGAAAGTTATAAGATATTTTGATATCCAAATATTTTGAGAATTACATATGTGTGCTTAAGTTAGTGATTTATATTTCTCTACATTTTCCTCAGATTTGGATCTTGGAGAAGAATTACCAAAGTGAGTATCTCAGGGGGAATTTTTCCTGTTACAGCCTAAAACTAAGGTGAAGTCAACACAGAATTGACGGTCAGTGAATTACACATGCCACCATGGCTTGGAGAAAGCCTCACTAATCATGTTTTAGCATGGTTGTATTCTATTTACACTTATCCCATGTAATTTCATTTTCTTGCAACATAAGATATATTGATTAATGTAAAATGATTTAGCCCACTATAGTTTTAGTTGCATAGTATTTACAAGAGGAATTCTAGTTGAGAAGAGTAGAGTTAAGATAAGGAAATTTCAATTGTTGGCAATGAATTTCATTGAGTCTTATTATGTTACTTATGTATTTTCTTCCATATTCCTATCAAGTAATAGCCCCTTTCATGTTTATCAACAACAAAGAAGAATTTATTAACTTTCAGACATCCCAGCATCCTAAATAACAAAAAAAGATTCATTTATGTCATCTAAGGTAAATTTATAACATGGTATGTTCTGATAACAGTAGAAGAAAATTTGAATATAGGGTGAAAACTTTAAGAGCATCTATTACATGTAATATAGCACACACAATGGGCATGCACCCAATGAAAGATATAAATTAATCCTTTCACTATATTTTCTAATAAAAGACAAAATCAGGGTAAGGATTACTGTTAAGAATTACCTTAAATAGGCAGTTAGTATCAGAATAACTTTTTTCCCATTATTTAAAATAATTGAAGTATACATGGTCACTCTCTTTAAATCTGTGTTGTGTTCTTCTGGTTGTTGTTTATTTCTTCATTTGACTTGGTTTACATATGTGCATGGCAATTTCAGTAGTTGCTTAACTCTTTGCTCAAAGAAGAAAGAAAGGAACAGGAAAATAGCCAGTGTGGCATGAGCCATGTATGAAAAGGGTATTTCATATTAACTCTTGTACTTTTGATTATATTTCTGAATTATGTAACAAGTTCTCAATTGTATTGATGAGGAAAATGAGGTTTAAGGGTATTAATAAATAGGCTCAATATTCAGAATTGGTCAGTTTACTTTACATTCCTTACCATTTCTACCTCTGTCTTTGTTATGACTATTTAAACCACATAAAAAATGTTTGGATAATAATTCCTTCCTCCAATGTTTATGCCTGCAAAACTTTCATAGGAGTTTTCCTTATGGTCAAAAATTATTGTTTCTTTAATGACAATATTTCTTCTCAGATGAATGTACTCAAGTTTTCTTATACCTCTATAAATAGCAGTGATATAATATCACCTTCCTTTAGAATGCTAGATGGGTTTCTAGGGCCTTTATTGATTAAACAACTATCACAATCTAGAGAATAAGTTAAAATCTTTACCTAAAGAATGTACATTTAGGTAAAATTTAAGAACAAATATTTTTCAAATGGTTTAGGATCAGAGAATTCTGGACCACATATTTATTTTAACTGCAAGATATAGATTTACATAAATAATGAGGTAGACAGACTTGGTGATCCGAATTGAGAACTCATGGCTGTTCTCACAGCTGCACCCTGGAAACCTTTCCCCCATACTGCTCTGCTTTCATAAATGAGATGTGGCACCAAATTTAGTGAGAATTGGGATATCTGACTTCTAATATCTGCAGTGGATACATTACTGATTCTGAAAAACTACTGAGATATCATGCTGTGACTCACATTTATTGGGAATCATGGATTATTAGGTGATATTGTGATGAAGTAGTTCACCAATCTACTCATAAAACAATTATACTTAAATCAATGTATTTAATGTAAATAAATGTATGTGACAATTAGCATTATATCATCTCATGAAGGATCAGTATCCATAGTAAAAGGAAAAGATAGTTCAACGAATCATCTTTATTCTATATATTTTCATAAGTTAACTGCTAAACATAATTTGCCTATTTCTTATTTTCTGTTAGTTAAACAAAGTTGGATAGTAAGGCTTAAAGTACTACTAAAGAATACAATGAGACTTTCTCCTTGGTGAAATTATAGTTGAATAATTTAAAATTCTCTTAGAATGGACTATTTTTAAAATTTTTTACCTGTTACCTATTTGATAGCTAAATCATCCTAAAGAAACTGAGCTTGAATTTGTGAATCAAGGAATCTGATGGAAACTAAAGAAACTTGCTACAAAATATTCTCTTTTTTTCAAATGGCTATCCAGAATATCCAGATATGGCTGTCACATTGAATCCAGACTAAGGTAGAAGACATGCTCTAGTTTCACAGCTTCATAGGATGCCAGATAATTCCTCATCCCTGTATAAAATAGTTCATGAACGTTCTCTCTTTTCTGCAATCTTTTACTCAGTGTAAATAATATCTCAAGTTGGTACAAAACATGAATCTTTTCATCAAATTCTTAATGCAGTAAATAGCCACTGAGTGCAAACTGACCACACAACTTGTCTTACACTTACTTTGTATCATCTTTTTATTGACTCTTTTTTCTGTGGACTAGATTATATATAATATTTCTAGCAAAAACCATGAACTATAGACAACTCATACATACTTGGGTAATTCACCCCTTATATATTTCCTTTACCTATTGCCATCACAATCTTATTGACAGCACATTTTATTAAAAAATATTCTAACATATGAAATATAAATAAGAAAAATGAACGGGATTGAAGATTATGTTCTACAAACACAGTTGCCAATAGCATTAAAAAATTTTTTTGTATACTTTCAACCATTCCTTGCTGGTCAATATAA
>JAQZBX010079885.1:0-13909 GCA_029593785.1 Cabassous unicinctus
AATATCCAAGATATATAAGGAGATCATACACCTCAACAACAAAAAGACAAAAAACCTGATCAAAAATGGCCAAAAAACTTTAAAAGACAATTGTCCAAAGAAGAAATACAAATGGCAAAGAAATACATGAAACAATGTTCAATATCACTAGCGATTAGGAAATGCAAATCAAAACTACAATGAGATATCATTTAACACATATTAGACTGGCCACTACTAAAAAGTCAGAAAACTAAATGTTTAAGAGGATGTGGAGAGATAGGAATGCTTATTCACTGTTGGTGGGAACGTAGAATGGTACAGCAATGATGGAGAACAATGCCTATTCCAAAAAAAGAGAGTATCTACAACTGCAAGCTAGACAGTTCCATCCAAGATTGAGGAATGAACCAAAATAAGGGATGAATACAACTATGGAATAAAGTACACATTATTATTTTAGCAATGCAAGAACTTGTAATGTTGATATAAAAAAAGTGGTCACCAGAGATTCTGAGCAAAGTGAGAGGGAAGAATAGTTGTCACATGGAGCATATTTTGGACATTGGAATTGTTCTGCATGATATTGCAATGATAGATACAATCCATTATACATTTTGTCAAAAACTATAAAATTGTGCTGTGCAAAATGTAAGCCATAATATAATCTATAGTTAGTATAATATAAACATGGTTAGTAACAATGCTTCAATATGTGTTCATCAATTAAAACAAATGTATCACACTAATGAAAGATGTTGTTAATTGGGGAATGTGTGGGAGGGGGAAGGGGCAGGATATACAAAAATCCCCTGTATTTTTGATGTAACATTTATGTAATCTAAAGCATCTTTAAAAATGAAAAATAAAGAAAAAAAGAAGAACAAAGTTGGAGGACTCACACCTCCTGACTTTAAAGCATATTACTTAGCTACTGTGGTAAAATCAACATCGTACTGGCATAAAGACAGATTGACAAATGGAATCAAATAAAGTACTCAGAAATAGATCCTCACATCTGTGTTCAGCTGATTTTTACCAAGGATGTCAAGCCCTTCCAGCTGGGCGAGAACAGTTGATTCAATAAATGGTGCTGGGAGAACTGGAAAATCATATTCAAAGGAAAGAAAGACAACCCCATCACAAACTTTATAGAAAAATTAGCTCAAAATGGATCAAGGACCTAAATATAAAAGTGACAACCATAAAACTCCTATACAAAAATGTAGGAGATCACTTTCAAGATCTTGTGGTAGGTGATAATTTCTTAAACCTTACACTCAAAGAATGAGCAACAAAAGAAAAATTAGACAAATGGGACTTCCTCATAATTAAACTCCTTTTCACCTCAAAGGACTTTGTCAAAAGGGTGAAAAGGCAGCCGAATCAATGGGAGAACATATTTGGCAATAACATATCTGATAAGAATTTAATATATATGATATGTAAAGAGATACTAAAACTTAACAATTTTAAAGACAAACTACCTGATTAAAAAATGGGCAAAAGTCTTGAATAGATAATTGTCCAAAGAAGAAATAAAAATGGCAGAAAAACACATGAAAAAAAAATGCTCAAAATCACTAGCAATTAAGGAAATGCAAATTAAAACATCAACGAAATATCATTTCACACCTATTAGAATGGCCGCTATTCAAAAGTCAGAAAACTACAAGTATTGGAGAGGATGTGAAGGTATAGGAACACTTATTCACTGTTGGTGGGAATGAAGAAAGGCACAGCCACTGTGGAAGACTGTTTGGCATTTCCTAAGGAAGTTTAATATAGACTTGCCATGGGACCTGTCAATACCATTTCTAGGTATATACCCAGAAGACCTGAGAGCAGTGGCAAGAACAGATATCTGCACACCCATTTTCACAACAGCATTATTCATGATTGCAGAAAGATGAAAGCAACCTAGGTGACCGTCAACTGATGAATGGATAATCAAAATGTGGTGTATACACTCAATGGAATGTTATGCAGTTTTAAGAAGAAAGGAAGTCATGAAGCATATGACAAAATGGATGAACCTGGAGGACATTATGTTGAGTCAAACAAGCCAGACACAAAAGGACAAATACTGTATGATTGCACCATTATGAAAGAAATACTTTGTATAAATTCATAGAGTTAATAATTAGAATATAGGCTACCAGAAATAAGAATGAAGGTAGACAATGAAAAGTGAGTGTTAATATGAACAGAATTGGTAAAAATTTTGCTTGTAAATCTTTAGAAATTAATAGAAATGGTGAAAGCACATCATAGTGTTTGTACCTAGCAAAGCATACCTAGGTATGTGGGTATGAGAGTGGGTGGAAGGGAAAGTCTAAGGTCATGTATATTGCTAGAAGGAAAGCTAAAAAATGTAACACGGGACCTATAACATAGTTAAACTTCGTGTAAATATGAATATGGGCAATATTGTATATATAAGATTGTTTTTACAAAATATAAGTACAAATAAACTAGACAGACAGAAACAGAATATCTGCCATGTAAGGCAGGGAAAACATAGATTGAGAGGTGATGAGTTTTGCTTGTTTCTTTTTTTGTTGTTGTTGTTTATTATTATTATTGGAATAATTTAAATGCTCTAAAAAATTATTGAAGTGATGTATACAGAAATATGTGATTATACCAAAGAGCATTGATTGTACACTTGGATGGATTTATGCTTTAGTAATACGTATCAATGAAATTGACTTGTTAAAAAATAACAGAACTTATGGTAATGAAAGGCATGATAGAGGAGATTAAAATTACACAGTAGATTTGAAAAGGCTGAAGAAAGCATCAGTGAATGAGAAGATAGGACATCTGAAATTGCATGGATAGAAGAGATAGAGGGAAAAAATTGGAAAAAAATTGAGCAGGGTCTCAGAGAATTGAACGACAGCACGAAGCACACAAACATATGTATCTGAGGTGTCCGAGAGAGAGAAGAGAAGACAAAAGTGGTAGAAGGAGTGTTTTAGGAAATAATGACAGAAAATTTCTCCATTGTCATGAGGAGCATGGCTATACACGTGCAGGAAGCACATCATACTCCATACAGAATAAGTCCTAACAGAATTACTCTGAAGGAGCAAAAGAAAAGTGATCCATCACATACAAGTGATGCTCAATAAGATTAAGTGCTTATTTCTCATTGGAAACCATGGAGGCGAGAAGGGGGTGCTATGACATATTTAAGATACTGAAAGAGGAAAACTGCTGAAAAGGATGCTTTGTCCAGCAAAATTGTCATTCAGAAATGAGGGAGAGATTAAATATTCATAGATAACCAGAAACTGAGAAAATTCATCAACAAGAGCCCTGCCCTAGAATAAATAATAAAGTGAGTTCTGCAGGAGAGTATAGAAATGAAGGATTTTACTAAGGATAACAGGGTAAAAAGAGACAAAAATAAGATATGCTATATAAAATCTAAGTATAAAATGTTTGAAGTAAGTACTGCCTTTACAGTAATAAATTGATGTTATTTGATTAAATTCCACAATCAAGAGAGACAGGTGGAATGAATAAAAAAATATAATCCATTTATATGGTGTCTACAAGAGACTCACCTTAGACACAAGGACACAAATGTGTTGAAAGTGAAAGGTTGGAAAATACTATTCCACATAAACAGTAACTAAAAAAGTGCTAGGGTAGCTATAACTAATATAAAAAATAGACTTTAAAAGTAAAACTGCTATAAGAGACAAAGAAGGGCACTGTATATGAATAAAAGGGGCAATCTAACAGGAAGAAAAAATAATCATAAATATTTATGCAGTTAACTGGTGTACCCCAAAATACATGAGGCAAACACTGGCAAAACTGAGGGGAGAAATAGATGTCTCCACAATAGTAGTGGGAAAATTCAATACACCACTCTCAGCAAAAGATAGGACATTTAGACAAAAGATCAATAAAGAAACAGATATCTTTAATAATAAGATAACTGAACTAGACCTAACAGACATTTACAGAACATTGCACTCTAAAAATTCAGGATATATATTCTTCTTGAGTGGTCATGTATCATTCTCCAGGAAAGACCACATGATAGGTCATAGAACAAGTTTAAATGAATTTAAGAAGATTGGAATTATACAAAGCACTTTCTCTGATCACAACAGAATGAAGCTGGAAATTAATAACTAGCAGAGAACTGGAAAATTCACAAATATATGGAAGTTAAGCAACACACTCTTAAACAATCAGTAGGTCAAAGAAGAAATTGCAAGAGATATCAGTAAATATCTCAAGACAAATGAAAGTGAGAATGTAACACATTAATACTTACGGGACGTAGCAAAAGGCACTGCTGAGAGGGAAATTTAGAGCCCAAAATGTAAACATTTAAAAAAGAAAGAGCTAAAATGAAAGACCTAACTGCACATCTGAAGGAACTAGAAAAAGATCAGCAAAAATCCCAAAGCAAGCAGAAAGAAAGAAATAACCAAGGGGTTAGAGAAGAAATAAAGGAAATTGAGAATTTAAAAAAATTAATAGAATTAACAAAACCAGAAGCTGTTTCATTAAGAAAGTGATTAAAATTGACAAACCTTTAGCTATATTAACATAGAAAAAATAGAGAAAATACAAATAAATAAAATCAGAAATGAGAGGGGGACATCACCACAGACATCACAGAAATAAAAAGAATGATAGGAGGACTCTATGAACACCTATATGCCAACAAATTAGACAATGTAGATGAGATTGAACAGATTTATAGATACTCACAAACAACCTACATTTACTCTAGAATAAATAGAGGACCTCAACCAACAAAACACAAGTAAAGAGATTGAATTAGTCATCAGAAACCTCCCAATAAAGAAAAGCCCATGGCAAGATGGCTTCACAGGTAAATTCTACAATTACTCCGGGAGGAACTAATATCAATCCTGCTCAAACTTTTCTAAAAAATATAAGTGGAGATAACCTTACCTAATTCATTCTATTAAGCCAACATCATCCTAATACTAAAACTAGATAATGATGTTACAAAAACAAGAAAATTACAGACCTATCACTTCAATGAATTTAGATGCAAAAATCCTCAAAAAAAACCAAACTTGCAAATCAAATCCAACATCACATTAAATGAATTTACCATGTTTAAGTGGGTACTATCTTAGGTATGTGATGGTAGTTCAATGCAAGAAAATGAATTTAAGTAGTACATCATATTAACCAATTAAAGAAGAAAATCAGATGGTGATCACTATTGATATAGAAAAGGCAATTGACAAAATCCATCATACTTTCTTGATAAAAACACTTTGAAATATAGGAATAGAAGAAAACTTCCTCAACATGGTAAAGGGCATATATGAAAAACCCACAGCTGCCTTCATAGGCAATGGCAAAAGCCTAAAATTTTTCCCTCTAATATCTAGAATGAGACAAGAATGCCCACTGTCAACATCTTTATTGAACATTGTGTTATAAGTTCTTGCTAGAGCAGCTATTAAAGAAAAAGAAAGAAAAGCCATCCAAATTGGAAAGGAAGAAATAACACTTTCACTATTTTCAAATGACATGATCCTATACATAAAAATCAACAACAAAGCTACTAAAGCTAATAAACAAATTCAGAAAAGTTGTGGGATACAAGTTCAACACTCAAAAATCAGTATGATCAACATGACTAGCTATTAGGAAAATGCAAATTAAAACCACAGTGAGAGACTTCCGGGAAGATGGAAGATTAGCGAGGCAGAAGGATCACTTCTCTCCCAGAAAAAAACAATAGATAGAGGACAGGCAGAGACTCTCTGGAGAGCTGCTCTGGGGCTCAGGAAAGCAGGGGAAGGCGAGACAACACTCAGAAGAGAAAAGGGTGAAGGAAAGACATCTCAGCTGACTGAAAAATCCATGAGTAAAGCTGCAGAATCAGCAGCTGGTGCCCATCGCCCCACCCTCAGAACAAACAGCAGCTTGAGGACTGCAGCAGGTGTGGACTGCAGTGGCTGCAGACTGAGGGGGTTGCTGGGGTCCTCTTCCCCACGAAAGGGGAGAGGGAGGCACACAGCCTGCATCAAATTCAGATTTTGGCCAGTGAACTTGTTCTGCTACATTGAAGGGGTCGCACACATCCAGGCCACATAGGGCTGTCACACTGTTTGCACTGAGAGCACGCAAGAAACTAAAGAGAATCTCCCTTCAAAACACCCTCACTTCTGTGCCAGGCTGGTTATGAGAAGGCAGGTGGAGGGAGGATGTGGCTAGCCAAGGGAGGAGAACAGCTTCCAAGAAAGTTTGTTTGTGAGACTTGGTCAGGACTGAGGATATTGCTCGTGTACCACTTAACACAGAGTTACACTGAATACATTTGCCCCTAGCACCTGGAGTCTGAGCTGAAAAGTCTGCCAATGAGTGCCATCTGCTAGCAGACCAGAAAAGTACACAGAAAGGGAAAACATTAATAAATAAATAAAAGAAGCAATCAGATGCCTTTTTGACCCCCTCTCTGAGGCCCTTGGAAACTGGAATGCACCCCATTAGTGGGTCCTTAGCCCTAGTTTGAGCAGTTAAACAGAGGTAATCCTAAGTATCTAGAACAAGTTGAACCAAGGGTCAAAGAAGAGTGGTATCACATGGCTAGTTAATAGTAAATCCCTAGGCTAGAGAGAGAACCTGAACATCATAGTAAACTCAATATCCAAATCAAATACCAAGGCATCAACAAAAAATTACCAGCCATACTAATAAAAAGGACAATATGATTCAGGCAAAGGAACAAATCAAAGTTCCAGATGAGATACAGGACTTTAAACAGCTAATCAAGGAGGTTCATACTAATCTCCTATATCAAATCATCGGTTGAAAGAAAGCATGGCTAAAGCAATAAAATACATTAAGAAGACACTGTGTGAGCACAAAGAAAATTTTGAAATCTTGGATAGAAAAATAACAGAGCTTATAGGAATGAAAGACACAATAAGTGAGACTAAAAATACAATAGAGACACACAACAGCAGATTTGAAATATTGGAAGAAAAATCAGCAATGTAAAGGACAGAACAACTGAAATTGAAAAGAGAGAACAGAGAGAGAAAAGAATGGAAAAAATTGAAGAGGTACACAAGGAATTGAATGATAACATGAAGTACTCCAATATACATGTTATGGGAGTTCCAGAAGTAGATGACAAGGGGGAAAGGGGCAGAAAGGGTATTTGAGGAAAAATTTCCCAACTCTTATGGAAAACATGAATGTACATGTCCAGGAAGCACAGCGTACTCCAATAGAATGAAAACCAATAGGCCTACCCCAAGGCACATACTATTCATAATGCCAAATATGAAAGATAAAGAGAAAATTCTGAAAGCAGCAAGGGAAAAGTGAAAAATCACACGTAAGGAATGTCCAATAAGACTTAAATTTCCCTTCAGAAACCATGGAGGAAAGAGGGCAGTGGTAAGATATAATTAAGATATTGACAGAGAAAACCTGCCAACCAAGAATTCATTATCTGGCAAATCTCTCCTTCAAATATGATGGTGAGTTTAAAATATTCACAGATAAACAGAGGCTAAGAGAGTTCCTAAACAGGAATGCAGCTCTGCAGGAAACACTAAAAGGAGTTCTGCAACCAGAAAAGTAAAGAGAAAAGATAGAGAGTAGAGGATAGTGTAGAAGTGAAGACTATCAGAAAGGATAACAAAAAGGTAAAAAGATGTACAAAAATAAAATATAAAATATGAAAGTTTCAAAGAATAAAATGGCTGAAGTAAGTAATGCTTTTACAGTAATGAAATTGAATGTTAATGTGTTAAACGCCCCAATCAAATGCATAGGCTGGCAGAATGGATAAGAAAACATGAGCCATCCATATGCTGTCTGCAGGAGACTCACCTTAGATCCAAAGATGCAAATAGACTGAAAGTTAAAGGTTAGAAAAGATATTTTACACAAATAGTAACCAAAAGAGAGCAGGTGTAACTCTTCTGGTGTCAGATAAAACAGACTTTACATGCAAAAAAATGCTGAGATGCAGAATGCCATTATATATTAATAAAATGGGCAATCCACCAGAAAGAAGGAACAGTCATAAATTTCAATGTACCTACCCAGGGTGCCACAAAATACATGAAGTAACCTCTGGCAAATCTGAAAGGAGAAATAGGCAACTCTACAATAATAGTTGGAGACTTCACCACACCACTTGCATCAATAGATAGAACAACTAGACAGAAGATCAACAAGGAAACAGAGAAATTGAATATGATAAAGAGCTGGACCTGACAGGTATATACAGAACATTATACCCCAAATCAGCATGTTGCACATTCTTCTCAAGTGCTCATGGATTTTTCTCCAGCATAGACCATATGTTGGGTCACAGCACAGCTCGTAATAAATTTAAGATTGAAATGATACAAAGCACCTTCTCTGATCATAATGGAATGAAGCTGGAAGTCAATAACATGGAGAAAAGCGGGAGATTTATAAATACGTGGAAGCGAAACAACACACTTCTAAAGAGTCAGTGGGTCAAAGAAGAAATTGCAAGATAAATTAGTAGATATCTCAACACAAATGATAATGATATCACAACTTATCAAAACTTATGGTATACAGTGAAGGCAGTGCCGAATGGGAAACTTATAGCCCTAAATGCCTAAAGTAAAAAAGAAGTCTGAGCTAAAATCAAAGATCTAACTGAACAACTGGAAAAAAACTAGATAAAGAACAGCAAATCAATCCCAAAGCAAGCAGAAAGAAACAAATAAAGATTAGAGGATAAATAAATGAAATTGAGAAAAAAGCAATAGAGAAAATTAACAAAACCAAAAGTTGGTCTTTTTTTAATAAAATAAATTGGCAAACCCTTAGCAAGACTAACAAATGAAAAAAGAGAAAATATGCAATAAATAAAATCAGGGAATGAAAGCGGGGACATTACACCTGACCCCACAGAAATAAAAAGGATCATAAAAGAATATTATGAGAAATTTTATACCAAACAAACTAGACAACTTAGATGAAATGGACAAATTCCTAGAAATACACAAACAACCTACATTGACTCTACAAGAAATACAGAAACTCAACAACAAATTAGAAGTAAAGAGATTGAATGAGTCATCAAAAATATTCCAATAAAGTAAAGTCCAGGACTAAATGGCTTCAAAAGTGAATTCTACCAAATATTTTGAGAAGAATTAATAGCAATCTTATTTAAACTCTTCCAAAACAAATTGAAAAGGAGGGAAAATTACCCAACACATTTTAGGAAGCCAACGTCACCCTAATACCAAAGCCAGATAAAGACACTACAAGAAAAGAAAATTACAAACCAATTTATAATGAACCTAGATGCAAAAATTCTCAACAAAATACTTGGAAATCAAATCCAACAGCATATGAAAAGAATTATACACCACAATCAAGTGGGTGTGCAAGGGTGTTTCAACATAAGAAATTCCTGGTGTGCAATCAATTCCTGGTGTGAAAGTGTGGTTCAACATAAGAAAATCCATTAAAGTAATACACCACATTAACAAATGAAAGAGAGAAAATGCTTGCTCATCTTGATTAATCTAGAAAAGGCATTTGACAAAATCCAGCATCCTTTCATTATAAAAAGGACTTCAAAAATAGGTATAGAAGGAAAGTTTCTCAACATAAAAAAGACATGTATGAAAATCCCACAACCAACATTGTACTCAATGGGTATAGATTGAAAGGTTTCCCTCTGTTCACCATGCTATTCAGCATTATGCGAGAAGGTCTAACTAGAGAAATGAGGCATAAAAAAATAATTAAAGTCATCCAAATTGGGAAGAGGAAGTAATAATCTCACTATTTGAAGACGGCATGATTTTGATGTAGAAACTCCCAAAAAATCTACAACAAAGCTATTAGAGCTAATAAATGAGTTCAGCAAAGTGGCAAGAAAGAAGAACAACAGGCAAAAAATCAGTAGCTTTTCTATACATTAGTAATGAGCAAGCTGAGGAGGAAATCAAGAAAAAATTCCATTTACAATAGCAACAAAAACTTAAATATCTAAGATTTAATTTAACAAGGAATATAAAGCATCTGTATTCAGAAAATGAAAAAACACTGTTCAAAGAAATCAAAGAAGATCTAAACAAATGGAAGGACTTCTTGTGTTCATGGATTGGAAGACTAAACATATGAAGATGTCAATTCTACCCAAACTGATTTATAGATTCAATGCAATACCAATGAAAATCCCAACAGCCTAATTTATAGAAATAGAAAAGTCAAGTACTAAATTTATTTGGAAGGGAAAAGGGCCCCAAATTGCCAAGAACATCTTAAAAAAGAAGAGTGAAGTTAGAGGACTCACACTTCCTCACTGTGAAGTATATTATAAATCTACAATGTTCAAAGCAATATGGTATTGACATAAAGATAGAAATACTGATCAATGGAATAGAATTGAGAGTTCAGAAATAGACCCACACCTCTATGGTCAACTGATTTTTGATAAGCCTACCAAGACCACTTTTCTGAGACAGAACCACCTCTTCAACAAATGTTGCTGGGAGAACTAGATATCCATAACCTAAAGAATGAAAGAGGTCCTCTATCTCACTTCCTATACAATAATCAATTCAAAATGGATGAAAGAACCTAACCATAAAAGCCAGGACCATAATACTCCAAGAGGATAATCCAGGGAAATATTTAAAGACTTGTAGTAGATGGGCATCTCTTAAACCTTACACCCAAAGCACAAGCAACAAAGGAAAAATACATAAATGGGACCTCCTCAAAATTAAACACTTCTGTGCCTCAAAGGTCTTTGTGAAGAGGATAAAAAGGCAGCTTACTTAATGGGAGAAAGTTGGAAATCACATATCTGATAAGGGTCTAATATCCATGATATATAAAGAGATCCTACATCCCAACAATAAAAAGACAAATGACGTGATTAAAACATGGGCAAAAGACCTGAGTAGACATTTTTCTAAAGAAGAAATGCAAATGGAAGAAAAAACACATGAAAAAATGTCATTTCACACCTACTAGAATGGCCACTATTAACAAAACAGAAAACTACAAGGGTTGGAGAAGATGTGGAGAGATAGGAATGTTATTCACTGTTGATGGGAATGTACAATGGTATAGCCACTGTGGAAGTCTGTTCCTAAGGAAATTAGATATAGATCTACCATGTGACCTGGCAATAGCACTACTAGGTACATATCCAGAAGAACTGACAGCAGTGACATGAACAGACATCTGCACACCAATGCTCATAGTGACATTATTCACAATTACCAAAAATGGAAACAACCCACCTGACAAATTGATAAACATTTGTGGTATATACACACGATGGACTATTATTCATCTGTAAGAAGAAATGAAGTCATGAAATATGACAACATAAATGAACCTGGAGGACATAATGTTGAGAGAAGAATACTGTATGATTTCGCTATTATGAACTAAATACAATGAGAAAACTCATGGAGCTAATAGCTAGAACATAAATCACCAGAGAATAGAATGTGGTTAGACAATGGAAAGCTGCAGTTTAATCTGAGCAGAATTGGTAAAAAGTTGTTTGTAAATGTTTGGAAATGAATAGCAATGATGAAAGCACATCATAAGATTTGTAATTAATAGTGCTAACATATGGGTATGATAGTGGCTTTTTACTTTTTAATTTAGTCTTCCAATCTATGAGCATGGAATGTTCTTCCAATTATTTAGGTCTTTTTAAATTTCTTTTAATAATGCATTGTAGTTTTCTGACTAAAAGTGCTTCACACTCTTGGTTTAAGTTTATTCTTAAATATTTGATTATTTAGTCGCTGTTGTAAATGGAATTTTTTTCTGACTTCCTCCTCAGAATGTGCATTTCTAGTTTAGAGAAATACCACGAATTTTTGCATACAGATTTTGTATCCTGACACTCTACTGAAATCATTTATTAGCACGAGCAGATTTGTTTTTGATTTTTCAGGTATTTCTAGGTATAGGATCATATCATCTGTGAATAGTGAATGTTTTAATTCTTCCTTTCTGATTTGGATGCCTTTTATTTCATTTTCTTCTCTGATTGCTTTAGCTAGAACCTCTAGCATTATATTGAACAGTGGTGACATTGGACATCCTTGTCTTGTTCCTGATCTCAAGGAGAAAGCTTTCAGTCTTTCACCATTGAGTACAAT
This sequence comes from Cabassous unicinctus, assembly GCA_029593785.1. Classification (NCBI taxonomy): domain Eukaryota; kingdom Metazoa; phylum Chordata; class Mammalia; order Cingulata; family Chlamyphoridae; genus Cabassous; species Cabassous unicinctus. The sequence goes on from JAQZBX010079885.1 coordinate 12,144, forward strand.
TTTAGGTGTGGATTTTTCATATATGGCCTTTATCATGTTGAGAAAACTTCCTTCAAGTCCTACCTTTTATAGAATTTTTATCAAGGAAGGATGCTGTATTTTGTCAAATGACTTTTCAGTGTCAATCAATAGGATCATGTGATTTATCTTCTTTGATTTATTAATGTGATGTTTTATGCTGATTTATTTTCTAGGGTTGAACCATCCTTGCATGCCTGGCATAAAATCCACTTGATAATGATGAATAATTCTTTTAAGGTTGTGTTAGTCAACCAAAGGGGTGCTGATGAAAAGTACCAGAACTCTGTTGGCTTTTATAAAGGGTAATTATTTGGTGTAGAAGCTTAGTTACCAGACCCTAAAGAGTCCAACTCAAGATACCATAAGAGATACTTTCTCACCCAAAGTCTGTTTCCACGTTTTGACACAAAATGGCAAGCGATGTCTGCATGTGTTCAGTCTTTCTCCTTCCTCATAAGGCTCTGTGGTCCCAGCTTCTTCTGATCTCAACTGCAGGCTGGCATAAGACTCATCTCTCTCCCCTGAGCTCATTTCGTTACAGGCTCAGCTGCTCTGTTCTCTTCACAAGGTCAGCTGTAGACTATCAGGCTCATCTGTCTTCCTGGGGCATGTCTATGGAGCACACTCTCTTACTGTGTATCTTCATCTGTGTGTCTACTTACCTGTGAGAATCTTTTTTTTTCAACCCAAGGAAGCAGGGACTCAATGCTGTAGTTGAATCAAAGCCATAATCTTAGCATAATTTAATCAGATGTCTCACCGGAATCTAATACAATCAAAGGGTATCATGCCCAGAGATTTGTCTGTTTGTAAACAGACCAGTTTACAAAATAATCAACATCTCCTTTTTGGAGTTCATAAAAAATATCAATCTGCCACAAATGTGTTGTTGGACTTGAATAGCAAGTATTTTGTTGAAAATTTTGCATCTGTATTGATTAGGGAAATATGTAATTTACTTTTCTGTAATGTTTTTATCTGACTTTGGTATTAGAGTTATATTGCCTTCATATATTGAGTTTCATAGCATTCCTTCTTGTTCAATTTTTTGGAAGAGCTGGAGTAAGGTTGGCATTAAACTTTCTTTGAATGCTTGGTAATATCTACCTGTGAAACCATCTGGTCCCGGGTTTATAATTTTAGAGAGTTGTTTGAGGACTGTTTCATTCACTATACTTGTGATTCGTTTGTGGAAGTCTTCTATTTCTGCTAGGTTCAGTGTAGGCTATTCATACGTTCCTAGGAATTCTTTCATTTCATCTATATTGTTTAGATTTTTTGGTTTACAGTTGTTCATATTATCCTTTAATGATCTCTTATTTCTGTGGGATCAGTAGTAATGCCCCCATTTTCATATTTTATTTCATTTATTTGCATCTTCTCTATTTTTTTTACTTGGCAGTCTAACTAAGGTTTGCCGGTTTACTTAAACATCTCGAAGAACCAACTTTATGTTTTGCTAATTCTAGCTTTTGTTTGCTGTTTTCAATTTTACTTATTTCTGCTCTGATCTTTGTTATTTCATTCCTTCTACTTGTTTTTGGATTAGTTTGCTCTTCACTTTTAGTTCCTCCATCTGTGTGCTTAGGTCATTCATTTTCACTCTTTCTTCACTTCTGATATAAGCATTGAGGACTATAAATTTCCCTCAGAGCACTGTCTTTGCTATGTTCTATTAATCAGATCATTGTTATACAAGTAATTTATAAGGGAGTGGGGGGGGTGACTAGAAACGTGTTGAAGTA
>JAQZBX010079886.1:0-13791 GCA_029593785.1 Cabassous unicinctus
CATCTTTATATACAAATATGCCTCACACATGCAAATCACACTTGAGTCTCCTGGGAGACAACCCAGCTACTAGGCTACGCTCTCATTTTTCTGGTACAGTATATAACCTGTCTCTCTGTAGCTAACTGCCTCCAGGGATATACCCAAGAAATACCTCTTTTCCACTGACTGCTGATACTGGTGAGGACACAACCAGGTATTGCTGTGGAAGACACACAGTGAGGGGAAAGCAGTGTAAACTCAGACACAACCTCCCTTTCTGGGCATGCAGAGAGGGCTGTACTTCAGGGGATATTCAGGACAACCATGAGGGGTCTGGGATCAAATGGGATCAGGGAAGTTTGAGAATGATTTTCCATCACCATATGATGTTTTCTGTCCCTCAAGTACAGACAGCATCTCCTTAAGACCTTCTTAATTTCAGTCACAATGGAGAATTTCTCAAAGCATATTATTAATTTTTATACTTTATTGTTATTTTCCTTCATTTTCCTCTTTTGCAGGGATGTTGGCATATTTTGGTATTAAGTATGATGTTTGCTGAAAGATTTTTGTATATGCCCTTTATCATTTTCAGAATTCTCCCATCCATTCCTAGTTTGACAAAAGTTTGTCTGATGAGGGGATGTTAATTTTGACAAAGGTTTTCCTACATCTATTGAAAAAAATACAAAATGCTTCCATTTTATTCTATGAACAAAGCAAACTAACAATGTATTTTCAAATGTTTTCTGAGATGTATTCACTCAGATACATCTTATATGATCATGATTTAATATATTTTTATATGCTGTTAAATTTGATTTGCTAATATTGTGTCAAATATATTTTTTCTTGTAAATTTATGAGGAATATTGAACTAAATTTTCTTTTCTTTAGTGAGTATGTCAATTTTTATTAGGAGTAATATTTTATCCTCATAAATTTACTTGGTTCACATTCCCATATTTTATATTTTCAGATAGAGTTCATATAAGATTGATGCTATTTTTCTTCTTAAAGGTTTGAAAGTATTTGCCAAGTTAACCAATGAAGCTTAGAATTTTTGTTTTCTGGGAATGTTCTTTATGAAGAACTCAATTATTTATTAAACATGGAAATACTGGCATTGTCTATAATTGTGAGTGAGCTTTGGTTCTGAGTAACTTCATGTAATTTATGGATTCCATTTAACTGTCCAGTCTTTTAGCGTACATTTTATAGGGTGTTATATCTCTTTATCTTTTTTCTTGTCTGTAGGGTCTACTGGTGACAATCTACTTTCAATCACAATATTGATCATTTGTTTTCTTTTGATTCTGTTGTTATTATAGAAATTGATATACCGATTTGTATTGTGTCATTAAAATATTTCTTGCCTTTATTTCTTTTCTAATTTTTTTATTTTTAAAGGAGCTTTAGATTATATAAATGTAGCATTGAAAATATAGGGGATTCTCATATATCCTAACCCCTCCCCCTCCCAAACTTTCCCCCATTAACAGCATCTTTCAATAGTGTAGTACATTTGTTACAATTGAGGGACACATATTGAAGCATTGCTACTAAGCATGGTCTATAGTGCACATTATGTTTTATACTTTGCACTGCACTCCCTGGAAAGCAACAAAAGTGCCTGGGGTAAGGGATACCCATTGATCCTTCCCATCTTTATCCACAAACATACCTCTCACATGCAAAACAGGCCCCGAGCATGTGAGAAATAACACAGCCCCTCTATTAGTCAGGCTTCTTATTGTTCTGGAAAGATTTCTCTGGAATTCTTAGGATTTATCCAAAAGAACATTAGCAGGCACTGGATCACACATCCTCATCAGGGAAACTCCAGAGCCAGGTGTATATGCAGGTGAGCATCTGAGATGTGAAGACACAGGTGTTCATACTGCTGTGCTAGGAAACCCAGGGGTCCCAGAATAGGGTGGTCGATACAGATCTCCCCCTGTTAGAAGTCCATAGCAGGTGGGCTATGGAGACACTCCTGCCCATGAATCCTATGAGGCAGAACATTAAGAGGAGGTTCCTGCTTGAGTTTCTCAGTTTCCTCTGTCCAAACAGAGGGATTTCCCCAGTACCCTGTCCTCTTCTTACTCTTTTCCTTATTTCCTAAGACCAAGAACCCCTGGGCATATATTTTTTATGCATGGAACTTTGACTTTCACAGGCACCCCAGACAGAGGCAACTGTGACCTGGAATTGTACAGAATAATGTGACCAGTTGGCTTGTGTCTCCATCTAACACTGAATGACTTCAGCACCTCTGCTGCTCTACCTTATTCCTCCATTCCAAGTGGCAGAGGTGAGTCTATGAGAGATGACCATTAAATAACTCATGGAGAAGTCATACTTTACTTATCTTTATAGCCATTCAGTTCCTGGTTGTGTGATCCATTCCTCTCCCTCTTATTAATTAATATAACTCATTTAGTATGTATTTATTTACTGGCTCCTATATGCCAAGCACTCTTTCTTCATTAGAGTGTGAAATGAGATATAACAAACTCAGCTGCAAGGAAACAAGGACATTTATTTGGGGTCTTAGTATTGCATTTCAGGGAGCACAGATTCAAGTAGCAGCCAAAATTGTGCTCTGTCTTGGGATTTCCAGGCAAGGGTCTTTAAAAAAGAATATTCTATAATTTTTTGTGGCTTATGGATATTTGGGATACTCCAATTGTCCTTCAAGTTAGATCATTTACAGTGTTCTTTATATTTTGGTTTCTGGTGTCTGGAGGTCTTTAGGGTTTTAAGTAATATTGTTGCTTGAGGCTTTGCATACATTGGCAGTTCATGATATCTGGAGCTACATAGGAGTAAGCTCCAGAATGACCTCCTTTTAAATCCTTTAGCCACATTAACTCTATTTTGTTTTTACAAGAGGAAAAAATTCCTGATAGTGGGAAGCTAATCCTTTTGATACATGGGAAAGGCATAATATAAAGTCATACATTTTATGCTTTTGGCCACAAGAACTTGCTTTCTCTCCTGCAGTCAGTGAATAAAGAAACTCACTGGAAGGCAACCAAGAGTGCCTGGAGTAAGGGATGCCCATCGACCCTTCCCAACTTACCAACAAATATATCTCCTACATGCAAACCAGGCCCTGTACAGTTAAGGAATAAAACAGCCTCTCTATTACTCAGATTTTCTATCTTCCTGGACAAATTTTTCTGGGATTTTTGGTATTTATCCAAAACAATATGGAATCCTTTTGTTCCTTCTTTCTCTTGTTTGCAGACCTCAGCTTTAAGCCTCTCCAAGGTTTTAGAAATAGTGTAATGGGGATGAGGGCTATGAAGTGGGTGACTCAGAGTGTTTCCTGATTCCAGGTGTCCTGTCCCAGGTGCAGCTGCAGGAATCAGGACCAGCACTGTCAAAGCCCCCCCAGGTCCTCTCCCTCTCCTATGGGTCTCTGTATTCTCCAGCACAGTCAGTGATGACTGCTGAGCCTGGACTCTCCAGCCCCAGGGAGGTGCTGCATATGATGAGGTATGTAGGTGCTGGTGTAGGGCACAGCATAGAACCTGTTCTCTACAGCTGACTCTCTGACTCCAGAGACATACTCAAGAACCAGTTCTCTCTGCAGCTGAGCTCTGATACAGTTGAGAAACTGGCCATGTATTACTGTGGAAAACACATTGAGGGGAAGACAGTGTGAGCATACATGCAAACCTCCCTTCAGGGCAGGCAGGAGAGAGCTGGACTTCAGGGGTGTTCAGGACCCACCAAGCCCAGGGGACCATACCCAGGGGTCTGGGATCAATTACTGGGGAAGTCTGCAGATAATTTTCATGTCAATGTTTCTCTCCCTGATGTACAGACAATGTCTCCTTAAGACTTTGTATAATCTTCTAATTCTATGACTGTATTGGAATGTCAGCCCCAATGCAGAATTTTTCAAATCAGACATTAATTTTTGAAATTTATTTTTATTTTTCTTCATTTTACACTTTTGGATGCGTTCAGGGAAGGGATGTGGATTATTTTGGTAGTAAGTATGATGTTTGCTTTAAGTTTTTTTTGTATATATGCTCTTTATCATTTTTAGAATCCTCCCAAATCCATTCCTAAATTGACAAAATTTTGTCTCATGAAAGGATGTTGATTTTGACAAAAGCATTTTTCTTCTCTATTGAGAAGAATGTGAAATATTTCTATTTCATTCTTTGGACTTGGAAAATTTCATGTGACTTTCTGAGCCATGAATTCATTGAAATACACCTTACCTGATCATGATTTAATATATATTTATATGTTGTATGATTTAATTTGCTAATATTATTCTTTATCTTTTATTAATCTTTATCTTGTATATTTATGTGGAATTGGAATATTATTTTCTTTTTCATAGTGACTTTATGATATCTATTATTAGGAATATTCATTCCTCATAAAATTGCTGGATACCTTCCCACACTTTGTCTTTTCAGATAGATTTCTTGTAAGAGTAATGGTATTTTTTTTTCTAAAAGATATGTATTTACCAAGTTAGCAATGGGGTCTAGAATTTTTATTTCGTGGGAATTTTCAGTATGAAGAATTCAATTATTTATTAAATAAGGTAATATTGACAATATCTGTTTTAGTGAGTGAGCTTTTGTACAGAGTGACTTCTACAGAATTTAAGTATTTCATTTAACTGTGTAGTCTTATGGCATACATTTTATGTATCATCTTTTCTTTCTTGTCTGTAGAATCTACTGACATAACTCTTTCAATCACAATATTGATAATTTGTGTTCTATTTTATTTTTCATTCTAGAAAGTGGTTTGAAAAATTCAATTGTCATTAAACTATGTCTCCTATTTATTAATTTATGCTATATGATCCATTTCATTTCTTTCCACCACTATCTTTATTATTTTCTGACTTCTACTCATTTTTTGTTCATTTTGCTCTCCATTTTCTGACTTTTGTAGGTGGAACATTTTGTGATTGATTTTATGCCATTCTTTTATTAGTAACAGTAATTGAAATATATAAATTCCCCTACAACATGCTTTACTTACATCCTGAGCAAAATAGTTTAGTGTTTTGTTATCAGTTGTTCTCCACACCTTTGCCAGTGATTCTTATCATTTTTTATTTTTATATTTTATTATAGCCATTTTTTGAGTATGAAGTAGTAGTTCACAGCAGCATTTCTCTCATGAGTATTAATGTTCACCCTATATACATTGAGCTTATTAGCAATTTATAAATATTCTTTCATAAAATGTACATTGAAAACTTTTACATAATTTAAAAAATTATGTTATGTCTTTTACTTAGGTTATTTAGGGAAAGTACACTTTATTTTGGATAGAAATTCTTTATCATAAATGTAACATAAATACTTTCTTGATTTGTAGCATAACCTTCCATTTAGTTAGTTATTTTATTAATTATTTCAATTGAAATTATTTCTAATTTTAAGGAAACCCTTCTATTTTGGAGATCTTTGAAGCAAAAAGTTGAGTCCTCTCACCCATGAACCCTACTGCAGTGGTGGGAGAGGGACATGATAGCTGAAGAGACATCCCATCCAAGAGGGGAAGACGAGGAGGCCCATCCCAGATGCTGGCTCACAGGGATTCTGACCTCCTGCCAAGATGACTCCTCTGGGCGCCCTCTTCCTTGACCAGCACCTGCTTCTGCTCCTGGGAGAGATGTCCTGCCAAATGTTCTCCCTGGCTCTGCCCTTGGGTCTCTGTGTCCACTGAGAACAGCATTTTGCTGGGCTGTATATACAAGGTCTCCTCTCATGTATCCAGGATGAGTCTGTGTTGGCTGCACTGACTGTGCACGGATCAGCCATGTATTCCTGACCTCTGGCAGGCAGCCTGGCTCCTCTCATGGGGCATCTGCAGGGCTCCCAGGCAAAGCAGGGAAAGGCAAGCCCAACATATACACAATAGCTGAGTCTCATATTGCTCGCATTTGCTTTTGTTCTGTTCACAAAAGGAAGTCAGACATAGAAGCCTAGGGTTAGCACAGGAGGCAGCACACAGATGCTGGACACAAGGGTGAAAGAAAAATTTGCATCCATTGCTTCAAAAATTAGATACAGCATGTATATGTGTGTGTATGCATGTGAATGTGTGTATGGATGTGTATATGGATGTGTGTGATTATGTGCATGTGTGCATACATGCTGAGTCCATGTGTGCTTGTGAGTGTATTGTTCAAATAGTAGATGTGTGTGTGCATGTGTATGAGGGTGAGCATGTACGTATGAGTGAATGTGTGTGGGTATGAATGTGTCCATTTTATGGAATTGGTAGATGTGTGAATGGGCTTTCAGCCCCATTATTCTCTGTGTGAAAGTGTTCCCTGCTCTGGTATTCAAGTTGAGGTGCATGAAGAAGATGTGAGACACCCTGAACATCACTGAGAGGCTCTGGTTTCACTGTATGTGGGACTCTGTCAGAGGATCTGGGGAATCCAGGGAGGGGGCCCTGGGTGTTCCATAGAATGCTGTGTTTGTTCTCCCTGCAGAGTAACTGGGTTGCTAAGGATGCTTCAATATGTCAAGAGATGTTATCAACAGGCTATGGTGTCTCTAAAGAGCAATCTGATGCCAAGGGAGCAGCCAGGTAACTCTGAGCAGAGATGCTTGAGTTTTGCCCTGTGAGCCCAACAGGAACCTCCCTGCAGGAAGGAGCTGGGCAGTAGGGGGTGCTCAGGACCCATGGAGCACAGGGTCCAGCCCCAGAGCAGGCACAGAGAGCTCTGGGGAGGGACTTCCTCTCTTCCCCTCAGGGACTGGGATTTCCTTTTCCAAAACACAATCTAAAATAAGAATTGAACTAAGAGTCTTATGTGGCTAACAATATTATACTTCTATAAGAGCATTTGCATAACTCAATAATGCAATGGGAAGCACACTTAAAAGGAGTGTATAACCGTTGGGGAATTTGATGTAATTATGAATTCCAAAAATATAATTGGATCATGCCTATAATCTGATCTGTTAATCTGGGCATGATTGAATTATGATTAGGGCGTTTGACTGGGCCGTGTCAGTCAGTAGGGTGTTGAGCCCCACCCCCTGGTGGGTGGGGAATTGAATATAAAAGGCAAGGCAAAGAACAGAGTTGAAGCAGTCTTTGAGAAGCAGCTTTGATGTTGGAAAGAAGGCCCCAAGAGAAGAAAAGTGAACCGTTCCCCTGATCGCCTACAGCTGACCTTGTGGAGGAAACAGGAGCTAAGCCGGGAGAGAAATGCAGCCCCGGGAAGAGAGGAAGCCAAGAAGCCTGAACCCTGGGCAAATGTCGACAGCTGTCTTGCTCCAACATGTGACAATGGACTTTGGTGAGGGAAGAAACTTATGCTTTATGGCCTGGTAACTGTGGACTTCTACCCCAAATAAATACCCTTTATAAAAACCAACCCATTTTTGGTATTTCACATTAGCACCCCTTTGGCTGACTAATACAGAGTGTTTCTAGTACTTATATTTGCCTTAATAGTGAGGACCTAGGGGAAAAGTTTGGCTCATTAATTCAGTAGGTACAGAATTTTGGGAAACCCACTGATCTTATAATAATTGCTCTGTTTCTAATAACAGGGATGATAACAGCATACACACCTGGGCACCTACTATAAAATTCACAAATAAAGTTACTGCTATGTTCCTGAATTTAAATCTTTTCAGACTGAAGCTTAATAGAGGTGAAGCCACATCCTTATATTTTAAGGGTGTGATAAAATATAAAATGGCAGGATGGTTGATGCTGTGCTGGGCTCTCTTCTACTACTAACTTCTGGGATCTCATCCACAATGCCAGGATCCAGTAACATAAGCCTCAGGAGGGCAGCTGTCTGGTCATTTTCAAAGGGTCTGATTACTGGACAAGGAGTTTCCCTCTAGCCTTTGTGAACTTCTGTAAACCATTTAGTGTGTGAATAAATTATCATGGATATACAAGTTATTTCCACCAATGTAGTGGAAGACATTTTCACAGAATCCAAATTTCCCTGGAATTTACATGGAAAAGAGGAATTGGACATATCTGGGATCCATGAGTGGATCCATGAATGACTTCTGGGGGCTTTTGTAATAAAATATCAAAATTGGAGGACTTAACATAATACAACTAATGTAATTTGTAATGGCAGGCATCCCAGATGTCCTTCCACAGATCTCTCCCCCACAGAGGGCAGTTCAGGACAGCCCATTGTTACTGTATTGTTTCTAGTATCTGCAATCCACCCTGGATAGGGATGGCTGCCCTTATACTAGTGATCAGACACCATTGGGTTCAGCCCTCTATTTGCAAGAGGGCATGGTTTGCTGCACATAGTTTTTTTTAAAGGGCTGTATCTTACTTTGGCCCCTTTCCACAATTGTGACTAAAACCCAAGTATGCCTTTGTCATAAACCCCACCTAAAGCCAATGTCAGTGCTGGCCACCCTCAATTCACAGGGGAAGTCAGGGTCCACCCCTTTTGCTGCTTGAGCCTGTGCTAGTGCCCTCTTTACTTCTCTAAAAGCAGCCTGCCTGGGGTCCTTCCATTTCCAGGCATGATCTTTCCTGATTAGTGCATACAATGGTTTTAATATCTGAGGTAAATGAGGGATGAAGGGTCTCCAGTACCCCAACAACCCCAGAAAGGCCATCACTTGTTTTGGAGTTTGTGTTGTGGGAAAACATTGTACTTTATGGATTACAGCAGAGGGTATAGCTTTTGTCTTATCTGACCAAACAAAACTTAAGAATTTGACAGAGCAGCCTGAACCCTGCAGCTCATCCCAATTGACTGCCCACCCTATGCTTTTAAGATGAGATAATATTGTCTCTGATGCATCTTTTAATTTTGAAAGAGAATTACTGGTTAACATAATGTCATAGAATTACAGCCACAGGTTTCTTCCACAAGGCCAGAACCCTTGCCACCAGGCCAGGAGAGATTAATAATGACATAACTGGGTACTAATTTCTTACAATAGACTACTAATGTTTGGGACTGCTGCATAAGCAGTTGTGTTACTTATTTAATTCATGATAATTTATTGTCATGCACTACCCCATGGCAGCCCCCACATGGCCACTTTTTAAAATGTAGCCAGAGGACTGCCTTGTCAGTGGAGATGGAACAAATCAAATACAAGCCAAAGCCTCTGCCCCTTAACTTCCAGGTGGAGAAGTTGTTTCTGTGACATATAACAGTTTAAAAAATAATTAAAACCATGATTAACAACATTATACTATTATCTAATATTATGCAGAAAACAAAGCTAAATTTCTATGAATTTTATTCAATGTTTATGTATTTATATAAACATTTTACCCAAAATCTTTTATTAACAGGTTGGAAAATTACTTTTAATTTTATAACATTTTCCAAGCACTTTTCATTTAACTTATAACGTATTAAATGAACATGATTATTTTGTTACTTCACCTTTTTTAAGGTGAAACCACAAATCTTTTCCAATAGTTTGAAATAAAAAGATATATTTCAGGATTTGACTATGAGAAAGCAAAATATTAAAAGTTGTCAGGTTTGAACATTATGTTCTTTTAAAAGTGAGAAGACTTATTTTTTAAAACCACCAAGGACATGATAAAGTTAAAGTATAAGAAGCTATTTTGATAAAACAGACTTTCTGCTTTGTATACTGATTAGTCAGGAGGAAACTCATTACAACCTTCTACTAAAACAGACTAAGGATTTAAGAAACTGCATTTTAAGAGAGAGAATCAAATTTTAGTTTTGCATCAGTATACTGATTAATACTAAAGCTTTTAAAACTTTATAGATAGATCCATTAAATCTTATTCAATTTTGACCAAAAAAATTCCTTTTCCATGAACCTTCTGCATTTTCTGTATTCATTCAGCATTTGTCCCACATTTTCTTGTTTCTTAATAACCAGTCATTTTCTTGGGACAAAATTACTTTTATTTTCCTTAATAATAAAAAAAAAAAATTTATATACCTTACCTACTTAAAGTTACCAAAATGATTTTGAAAACTGTTTCCAAGCAAACTTCTTACAACATACAGTTACCATCAACACTAAACAAATGTCAGAAAACTGATTCAACTTTGTTATATGTAAATATAACTTTTCTTCATTTCATATACCTATTAGCATGCAATACTAGAAACAGACTTTTGGGGGCAAGTTGGAAGGGGAGGCTGGCTGCTATCAGGATTACACCATGATTTAATTGCAGGCTTGCAAAAACAGCCAGCATTTTTCTTTTCTTTTTTTTTTCTTTCTTTCTTTTACTTTTATAAAGTTGTCCAGTTCAAAATTTACTAAATTTTCATAGCAATGCTTTTTATCAATGTGGCTATCCAGGCCCAATTAGAATTAACATGGAAACAAATAAGAGAAAATTAATGTTGTTAAAGTTTTCCACTTCTCCAGCAGCTAAAATAACTTTATTAGCCTGCATTAACCCATAGTCACACCATCCAGGTGGCAGGTAGTTTGCTGAGTTGCTGCCAGAATGTTTTCCACATGGGTTAACTCTCCAGCAGAATATTTTCTTACAAGCATGGTTTCACTGGAAAGTGCCCTATTTAATACTTCTACTTGTGCAGGGTGTTGAATCTGTGATTTAGTCTTTCTTTGCACAAACAGTGTAACATGATTTAAATGTTATTCTATAGTTTCTACATCTGAATCACTATCTCCTTCTTATATAGTTGCTCAGAGAGACCTATCACTAAGGCAGAGGTGGAAGTTCACAAATTCCTTTCTAACTTTAACTTTTCTTCTAAGTAGTTTTTTTTTTTTTCTTGAGACAATCTGATGTAGCTAACCTTACCGACCCTAGTAATGGCCAACCCAAATGCTGTGGCAGCATGCCTGCTATCTTTATTAAACTTCATAATGCATAATTACTTGAGGCATTGTTTGCTGTGGCAGACAGTGAGATCCTCCTGAGACATACATAAGTGTAACCTCTGGAATGACCTCCCAAATCTCTTTGAAATCTCTTAGACATAAATACGCTTTTACATTTAATATTTCCCCATTTTGGTCTAGGTCTTTCTCCAAATGCATCATTAGTTGGTGCTTGGTATTAATCCCTCAGTGCCAGGGAGGCTTATCCTTGGGATTCATGTTCCATGTTGGGGGGAAGGCAGTGATTTATATGCTGAATTTGGTATAGAGAAAGGCCACATTTGAGCAACAAGAAGGCTTTCAGGAGGTACCTCTTAGGCAATATATATTATTAGGTTAAGTTTCAATTTCACAAGAACAAGGTTCATAAGTACAAGCATCAATATCAGGGGCTTGACACATTGGTCTGCCATCCTTTGCTAGACACCACCCATGTACTCCAGAAATTCTTGCCACTTTATTAGAGAATATAGCAGGACTCACCAGGATAAGAATTCAATATTCCACTGGTTATTCTGTGGGTCTCCACCCACAGAGACAATACCCCATGAGCACATGAACACACACTCCATAAAGGCATGCCCCAAGCACATCCCTCCACATAAATCCCCTTACCTCTAACAACCTAGGTCAGTGATCCTCTCCTACCACTGCTGCAACCCCTCTGCAACAAAAAAAAAACCTCCCCAAAAGCAAAACCAATAAAAATAAAAATAATAAAATTTTTAAAATTTAAAATAAAAAAAAACATTTTGCATTGTCTTTCATCACAGTAAGATCTAATTTTTATGCATATTGAAATTTTCTTCTGTATGTTTCCCAAGTGTCTTTTTATTCACTTTATTTTCTGAGACACTTTAGGGTACATAAAAGTCACATAGAAAATACAGGGGATACACATACACCCCACTCTTTCCCCCACATCCTCCCCACCCACTAACATCCTACATAAGAATGGTACATTTGTTACAATTGATGAGCAAACATCAAAGCATTGTTACTTACCATGGTCAGTGTTTTACATTATGGTTTATCTTTTGTACCATCTACTTTTATAGGCTTTGACAAAATGTATAATGTCCTGTATCTGTCATTGCATGATCATGCAGAACAGCTCCAGTGCCCCAAAGATGTCCATGTTCTACCCATTCCTCCCTCCCCCTCCCCTTGAAACCTATGGCAGCCACTAAGTTTCAATTTTTGAAGAATAATGTTCATAGTTACATGCATTAATATTGAAGGCTTGATATATTGTTCTGTTTTCTTTTATTAGGCACTGCCTATGTATGCAAGATGTTCTTGCCTCTCTATTTGAGAATGTAGCAGGACTGAGTATAATGGGAATTCAATAAAAATATGGAATTCTTCAAGATATTGTGTGTCATCCTTGCATAGGGTCCATGTTAATCTTTTGTGTATTGTTCCAATTTTAGTATATTTGCTGAAGTGAGCACAGATGTGCCTATTTTTGTATAACAATCAAATATTGTAAAATACATTTATTTGTTTTACTTTTGCTGATCAGCTTTTCTTTCCTGATTATTGTGCCACAATTTATGATGCATAATATGAAAAACAACTATAGCAGCCTTAAGTTTTGCCCATTGTAAAGCTGTGTGGCAACATTGCTAACAAAAAGAATATTGTGATGAAGAAGCTGTGTGTGGCTGTGCACACTGTGCCAAAGATAGCTCAGCACTCCACACCCCGTGGCTGGTAAGTGAAGCCTCTGATGGAATGCCACCAGATATCTGACAGCTTTGGATTTATAGTTTGAACTTAAGATGTACAATGCCTTGCTGTTATTCTCCGGTGAAAATCAATTTTAAAACCAATAATGTCTAACTTTTCTTATTGAAATGATAATAATTTGTACCAACTGAGGGTGAAAACTATTCAACACACACTTCAACAAAATCTGTTTGCTTTAGCAGTAACATCAAATAGATAAAACTTAATTTTGAGAGAAAACCAAAACCTTTGTGTCTAAAACTGATTATGATGAGTTAAAGTAGGATGAACAAGAAGGTGAATGGACTTGCTGTTCAACAGTGACGAATGTGAAGGAGATTCTGAGTGCTATAAAAAATGTCCACAGGGAGAAAAAGTTTATGAGTAACTCATCCTCATTTTAATGTTATAGAGCTGAAAAACATGATGTTCATCAATCCAAGTGGAACTCCATCTGGGAAGGATGCCCCTGCCCCACATTCCAAATGACATCATCTGAGCCCAGGAGCTCACTGTTACAGATGACATCACCCCAGACAATAGTTCACCAGCCCATTAGTTCACTGTTGGAGATCATTCACCCCCACATCCTAACCAGATATCAAGAGTCCTAATTACGCCTGAGGTGGGAAAGTCTCACCACTCATCAAAGACACTGGACACCCTCAATTTTTCAGTGACTAATCACACTTTCATGTCCTATTTTAAAAAGTGAAACCCATCAGACTGAGTGATTTTTCCAGACAGTGCAGTTTGCTTGCCCTGTGACCCAACCTTACTTGGTGATACCTGTAAAACTGTAATTTAATTTATGTTCCTTATGATTATAATGCTAATTTTAACACATTAAGTACCTGTGGGACCCATTCCAATAAATCTGCTGTGTCCCTAAAGATTAAGGTTCCTGCGAATATCACCTCTTTTGCCTAACAGGTGGCCTAACTGAAGTATCCAAGTGTAATGGTTAGGCTAATGCGTCAACTCAGCCAGGTAATCATGCCCAGTTGTTTGGTCAAGCAAGCACTGGGCTAATTGTAATACAATGACATTTATGGACTTTAGTCATCAGTGAGTTTACTGCATAGGTGGCTGAATACACCTACAATCAACCAGGGAGATTGTCATCAGCAATGAGTGATGTTTTATCCAATCAGTTGAATGCCTTAAAATAAGAAGTGATTTCAGCATTCAGAGAGAATTTTCCAGCTAATCTTTG
>JAQZBX010079887.1:0-13908 GCA_029593785.1 Cabassous unicinctus
GCAGCAGTTAATTCAACATTGAAAGTAAGTAAGATACATATTTGTTTGGTTGCTATGCGCTTGCTTTCATTCATTATCAATGTAAAAACACTGCTTTTACCTAATACTATGCCTAAACACTGGTTTCTTCGGTTTTCTAAACTAAGCAATAAACTCATTTCATGGGTAGCCATGCCCTTTTTTTCACTTACAGTGATTGTGAAAACACTGATTTTACTATGCCAAAGCTGCTGGTTCCGCACTTTGGAAATCAAAGTAAGATTCTTGTTTCTTATAATGCTATACATGTGTTTTCAATTGCAATCAACTTGAAAACACTGCTTTTCCCTAACGTTGGCTGAATGTATTGAGTTCTTAGCATTAGAAAAACAGAAAAGAATCTTGTTTCATTGCCCGATTTGCATGTGTACTCATTTACAATAAACTTTAAGACAGTGGTGTCACCTATCTCTCTATGAATGCAGTACGTACTTCAAGTTTTTAAGATAAATAAGATTCTTGTTTATTTGCCTGTAATCCCCAAGCTTTCAATCACATGTCAACACACAGCTTTTTCCTAAATCTAAGCCAATGCAGTGGTTTCTTCACTTTACAAATCTAAATAAGATTAGTTTTTGATTTGCTGCTATGCCTTGTTTTCACTTAAATTCATCTTCAAAACCCTGGTTTCCCCGAACAGCCTGGGAATGTAGCAATTAATTCAACTTTGAAAGTTAGGTAAGATACTTTTTTTTGACTGCTATGTGCTTGCAATCACTCATTACCAATGTAAAAATACTGCTTTTATCTAATTCTTTTCCAAAACACTGGTTTCTTCAGTTTTCAAAACTAAGCAATATACCTGTTACATTGGCAGCTATGTACTTGTTTTCACTTACAGTGAATGTGAAAACACTGCTTTTACTATTCCAAAGTTGCCAGTTCCTCACTTTCAAAATCTAAGCAAGATTCTTGTTTCTTATATTGCTATACATTTGTTTTCAATTTCAATCATCTTGGAATCACTGATATTCCCTAACGTTGGCTGAATGTATTTAGATCTTTTCTTTAGAAAACCAAAAAGAAACTTCATTCACTGGCTGATTTCCGTGTGTAATCATTGACACACAACTTCAAGACACGGGTTTCACCTAACTCTATGTGAATACAGTAGTTACTTCAAGTTTGAAAGGTAAGTAAGATTCTTGTTTGATTGGATGCCATGCCCTTGCTTTCACTCACATATCAACACACAGATTTGCCTAACGCTAAGCCAATGCAGTGGTTTCTTCACTTTTCAAATTAAAAATTATTTCTGTTTATTTGCTACTATGCTTGTGTTTTCACTGAAATTCATCTTCAAAAAACTGCTTTCCCCTAAAAGGCTGTGAATGCAGCAGTTAATTCAACTTTGAAAGTTAAGTAAGATACTTGTTTGGCTGGCTGTTGTGCCCTTGGTTTCACTCACTATTAATGTAAAAAAACTGCTTTTAACTGATACTCTGCCAAAACACTGGTACCTTTTGTTTTCCATACTAAGCAATATACTCATTACATTGGCAGCTATGCACTTGTTTTCACTTACAATGAATGTCGAAACACTGCTTTTACTGTACCAAAGCTGGTGGTTGCTCACTTGAGAAATCTAAGTAAGATTCTTGTTTCTTACAAGGCTATGCATGTGTTTTCAATTACATTCAACTTAAAAACACTGCTTTTCCCTAATGTTGGCTGAATGCATTGAGTTCTTTGGTTTAGAAAACCAAAAAAGAAACTACTTATATTGGCTGGTATGCATGGGTATTAATTTACAAACAACTTCAAGACACTGGTTTCACCGAACTCTCTGTGAATGCAGCAGTTACTTCAAGTTTGAAAGTACGTAAGATTCTTCTTTGTTTGGTTGCTATGCTCTTGCTTTCACTCATATGTCAACATACAGTTTTTGCCTAAGTCTTAGCAAATGCAGTGTTTTCTTCACTTTACAAATCTAAAAAAGATTTGTTTTTCATTTGCCGCTTTGCCTGTGTTTTCACTTAACTTCATCTTCAATACTCTGGTTTCACATAAGAGGTTGAGAGATCAGCAGTTAATTCAGTTTTTAAAGTTAAATTATATACTTGTTTGTTTGGCTGTTATGCGCTTACTTGCACACACAATCAATGTAAATACACTGCTTTTACCTAATACTATGCCAAAACACTGGGTAATTCAGTTTTCAATACTAAGCAATAAACTCATTACATTGGCAGCTATGCACTTATTCTCATTTACAATGAATGACAAAATATGGCTTTTACTTTGCCAAAGCTGCCGGTTACTCACTTTGGAAATCTAAGCAAGATTCTTGTTCCTTACAATGCTATATATGTGTTTCCAAGTACAATCAACTTGAAATCCCTGCTTTTCCCTAACGTTGCCTGAATGAATTGAGTTCTTTGCTTTAGAAAACCAAAAAATGAACTTCTTTCATTGGCTGATTTGCATGTGTATTCATTTACAAACAACTTCAATACATTGGTTTCACCTAATTCTTTGTGAATGCAGTAGTTACTTCAAGTTTGAAATTTAAGTAAATTTCTTGCTTGTGTGGCTCCTATGCCCCTGCTGTCATTCACATGTCTGCACACAGCTTTTGCCTAAGGCTAACTCAATGGAGTGGTTTCTTCACTTTACAAAACTAAATAAGATTTGTCTTTCATTTGCTGCTATGCCTGTGTTTTAACTGAAATTCATCTCCAAAACACTGGTTTCCCGTAACCTTCTGTGAATGCAGCAGTTAATTCAACATTGAATGTTAAGTATATTACTTGTTTTCTTCCGTGCTATGCACTTGCTTTCACTGTTTATCAATGTAAAAAAAGTGCTTTTACCTAATACTATGCCAAAACACTGGTATCATCGGTTTTCAAAACTAAGCCATATACTCATACATTGGCAGCTCTGCACTTGTTTTCTCTTTCAATCAATGTCAAAACACTTCTTTTACTATGCTAAAGCTGCCGATCCTCTCTTTCAAAATCTATGAAAGATTCCTGTTTCTTACAATGCTATACATGTGTTTTAAATTGCGATCGACCTGAAATAATTTCTTTTCCCTGACGTTGGCTGAATGCATTGAGTTCTATGCTTTAGAAAACCAAAAAAGAGACTTGTTTCATTGGCTGATTTGCATGTGTATTCATTTACAAACAACTTCAAGACACTGGTTTCACGTATCTCTCTGTGAATGCAGTAGTTACTTCAAGTTTGAAAGTGAAGGAAGATAATTGTTTGTTTTGCTGCTATTCCCTTGCTTTCACTTAAATGTCAACACACAACTTTTGCCTAAGTCTAAGCCAATGCAATGATTTCTTCCTATACAAATCTAATTTAGATTTGTCATTAGTTTGCTGCTATGCCTGTGTTTTCACTCAAATTCATCTTCAAAACACTTGTATCCACTAACAGGCTGTGAATACAGCAGTTAATTCAACTTTGAAAGGGAAGTAAGATACTTGTTTGTTTGGCTTCTATGCACTTGTTTTCACTGATTATCAATGTAGAAACACTGTTTTACCTAATACCGTGCCAAAACACTGGTTTCTTAAGTTTTCAAAAGTAAGCAATATACTCACTACATTGGCAGCTATGCACATGTTTTCACTTGCAATGAATGTCAAATCACAGCTTTTCTCTGCCAAAGCTGCCAGTTCCTCGCTTTCAAAATCTATTTAAGATTTTTGTTTCTTACAATGCTATACACGTGTTTTCAATTACAATCAACTTGAAAAAACTGCTTTTCCCTAAAGTTGGCTGAATGCCCTGAGTTCTTTGCCTTAGATAACCAAAAAAGAAACTTGTTTCATTGGCTGATTTGCATGTGTATTCATTTAAAAACAATTTCAAGACACTGGTTTCATCTATCTCTCTGTGAATGCAGTCGTTACTTCAAGTTTGAAAGGAAAGTAAGATTCCTCTTTGTTTGGGTGCTATGCCCTTGCTTTCATTCGCATGTCAACACACAGCTCTTGCCTAAGGCTAAGCCAATGCAGTTGTTTCTTCACTTTGCAAAACTAAATAACTTGTCCTTTATTTGCTGCTATACCTGTGTTTTCACTTAAATTCCTCTTCAAAACCCTGGATTCCAATAACAGGCTGTGAATGCACCAGTTAATTCAACTTTGAAAGGTATGTAAGATACTTTTTTGTTTGGCGGCTATGCACTCCCTTTCACTCATTATCAATATAAAAACACTGCTTTTACCTAATAGTCTGCCAAAACACTGGTTTCTTCAGTTTTCAAAACTTAGCAATATACTTATTTCATTGGTGGCTATGCAGTTATTTTCAATTACAATATATGTCAAAACACTGCTTTCACTCTGCTAAATCTGCCAGTTGTTCACTTTGGAAACATAAGTAAAATTCTTGTTTCTTACAATCCTATACATGTGTTTTCAATGAAAATCAGATTGAAAACACTGCTTTTTCCTAATGTTTCCCGAATTGAGTCCTTTGCTTTAGAAAACCAAAAAAGAAACTTGTTTCATTGGCTGATTTGCATGTGTATTCATTTACAAACAACTTGAAGACACTAGTTTCACCTAACTCTCTTTGAAAGCATTAGTTACCCCAAGTTTGAAAAGTAAGTAAGGTTCTTGTTTGTTTCGCTGCTTTGCCCTTGCTTTCACTCACATGTCAACACACAGATTTTTCCTAAGGTTATGCCAATGCAGTGATTTCTTCACCTTACATATCTAAAAAAGATTTGACTTTTAGTTGTTGCTATGCCTGGGTTTTCAATTAAATTCTTCTTCAAAACACTGGTTTCCCCTAACAGGCTGTGAATGCTGCAGTTAATAAAACTTTGAAAGTTAAGTGAGAAACTTGTTTGTTTGGCTGCTATGCACTTGCTTTCTCTAGCTATCAATACAAAAACACTGCTTTTACTTAATACAATGCCAAAACACAGGTTTCTTCCGTTTTCAAAACTAATCAATATATGCATTAATTTGGCAAATATGAACTTGTTTTCACTTACAATGAATGTCAAAACCCAATTTCACTATGTCAAAATTGCCGGTTCCTCACTTTCAAAATCTCAGTAAGATTCTTGTTTCTTACAATGCTATACATGTGATTTCAATTCCAATCTACTTGAAAACAGTGCTGTTCCCTATGTTGGCTGAATGCGTTGACTTTTTTGCTTTAGAGAACAATAAAAAATCTTGTTTCATTGGCTGATTTGCATGTGTATTCATTTACAAACAACTCAAGACACTGCCTTCACTGAACTCTCTGTGAATGCAGTAGATACTTCAAGTTTGAAAGGTAAGTAAAATTCTTATTGTTTGGCCGCTATGCCCTTGCTTTCACTTACATGTCAACACACAGATTTTACCTAAGGTTAAGCGAATGTATTGGCTTCTTCACTTTAGAAAACTAAATAAGATTTTTCTTTTATATGCTACTATGCCTGTGTTTTAACTTAGATTCATCTTGAAAACACTGTTATCCTGTAACAGGCTGTGAATGCAGCAATTAATTCAACTTTGAAAGTTAAGGAAGATACTTGTCTGTTTGGCTGCTATGTGCTTTCTTTCACTGATGATCAATGTAAAAACCCTGCTTTAACCTAATACTATGCCAAAACACTGGTTTCTTCAGTTTTAAAAACTAAGCAATATACTCATTAATT
This sequence comes from Cabassous unicinctus, assembly GCA_029593785.1. Lineage (NCBI taxonomy): Eukaryota > Metazoa > Chordata > Mammalia > Cingulata > Chlamyphoridae > Cabassous > Cabassous unicinctus. Next base: position 5,660 of record JAQZBX010079887.1, read on the forward strand.
TGACAAATATGCACTTGTTTTCACTTCCAATTAATTTCAAAACACCCCTTTCAGTATGCCAATTCTGTCAGTTTCTCATTTTTGAAATCTAGGTAATATTCTTATTTCTTACAATTCTATACATGTGTTTTCAATTACAATCAATGTGAAAACACTGCATTTCACTAAAGTTGGCTGAATGAATTGAATTCTTTGCTCTAGAAAACCAAAAAAGAAACTTTTTTCATTGGCTGATTTGCATGTGTATTCATTTCCAAAAAATATCAAGACCCTGGTTTCACCTATCCCTCTGTGAATGCAGAAGTTACTTCAAGTTTGAAATGTAAGTAAGATTCTTGTTTGTTTGGCTGGTATTGCCTTTCTTTCACTCACATGTCCACACACCGCTTTTGCCTAAGGCTAAGCCAATGCAGTGGTTTCTTCACTTTACACAACTAAATAAGATTTGGTTTTAATTTGCTGCTATGCCTGTGTTTTCACGAAAATTCATCTTGAAAACCCTGGTTTCCCATAACAGGTTGTGAATATAACAGGTAATTCAACTTTGAAACTTTACTAAGATAAGTGTTGTTTGGTTGATATGCACTTGCTTTCACTCATTATCAATGTAAAAACACTGCTTTTATCTAATACTATGGCAAAACATTGATTTCTTCAGTTTTCAAAACTAAGCATTATACTCATTATATTGGCAGCTATGCAATTATTCTCACTTACAATGAATGGCAAAAAAATGCTTCTATTATGCCAAAACTGCCAGTTCCTCACTTTGGAAATCTAAGTAAGATTTTTGTTTCTCACTGTGCTATACATGTGTTTTCAATTACAATTAACTTGAAAACCCTGCTTTTCCCTAACAGCTGAATGCATTGAGTTCTTTGCTTTAGAAAACCAGAAAAGAAACTTGTTTCATTGGCTGATTTACATGTGTATTCATTTTCAATCAACTTCAAGACACTGGTTTCACCAATCATTCTGTGAATGCAGTGGTTACTTCAAGTTTGAAAGGTAAGGAAGATTCTTGCTTATTTAGATGCTATGCCCATGCTTTCACTCACATGTCAACACACAGTTTTTACCTAAGACTAAGACAATGCAGTGGTTTTGTCACTTTACAAAACTATACAAGTTTTATCTTTATTTGCTGCTATGCATGTGTTTTCACTTAAATTCATCTTCAAAACACTGGTTTCCCCTAACAGGCTGTGGATAGGGGCAGTTAATTCAACTTTGATAGTTAAGTAAGATACTTGATTATTTGGGGGCTATGCACTTGCTTTCACTCAATATCAAGGTAAAATCTCTGCTTTTACCTAATACAATTCCAAAACACTGGTTTCTTCAGTTTTCAAAACTAAGCAATATACTCATTATATTGGAAGCTATGCACTTGTTTTCACTTACAGTGAATGCAAAAACACCGCTCTCAATATGGCAAATCTGCCAGTTCCTCTCTTTCAAAATCTAAGTAAGATTCTTCTTTTAACAATGCTATTCATGTGTTTTCAATTATAATCAACTTGAAATCACTGGTTTTCCCTAATGTTGGCTGAATGCATTGAGTTCTTTACTTTAGAAAAACAAAAAAGAAACTTGTTTCATTGGCTGATTTGCATGTGTATTCATTTACAAACAAATTCAAGATGCAGGATTCACCTATCTCTTTTGAATGCAGTAGTTACTTCAAGTTTGAAAGGTAAGGAAGATTCTTGTTTGTTTGGCTTCTATGCCCTTGATTTCACTCACATTTCAACACACAAATTTCCATAATGCTAAGCCAATGCATTGGTTTCATTACTTTACAAAACTAAATAAGATTTGTCTTTTACTTGCTGCTATGCCACTCTTTTCACTTAAATTCATCTTCAAAACAGTGGTTTCCGCTAACAGGCTGTGGAAACAGCAGTTAATTCAACTTTTAAAGTTAAGTAAGATTCTTGTTTGTTTGGCTGCTATGTGCTTTCTTTCACTCACTATCAATGTAAAAACACTGGTTTCACCTAATAATATGCCAATACACTGGTTTCTTCAGTTTTCAAAAGTAACCAACATATTCAATACATTGACAGCTATGCACTTGTTTTCACTTACAATGAATATCAAAACACCGCTTTTACTATGCCAAATCTGCCAGTTCCTCACTGTCGAAATCTAAGTTTCTTGTTTCTTACAATACTATACATGTGTTTTCAATTACAATCAACTTTTAAACACTGAACTTCCTGAACGTTCACTGAATGCATTGAGTTCTTTCCTTGAGAAAACTAAAAAAGAAACTTGTTTCATTGGCTGTTTTGCAAGTGTATTCATTTACAATCAACTTCAAGACACTGGTTTCACATAACTCTCTGTGATTGACGTTGTTACTTCAAGTTTGAGAGTTAAGTTAGATTCTTGTTTGTTTGCACTATGCCCTTGCTTTCACTCACATGTCAACACACAGCTTTTACCTAAGGCTAAGCCAATACAGTGATTTCTTCACTTTACAAAACTAAATCAGATTTGTCTTTTATTTCCTGCTATTCCTGTGTTTTCATTTAAATTCATCTTCAGAACCCTGGTTTCCCATAACAGGCTGTGAATGCAGCAGTTAATTCAACTTTGAAAGTTAAGTTAGATACTTGTTTTTTTGGCTACTATACACTTCCTATCACTCATTTTAAATGGAAAAACACTGGTTTTACCTAACACTATGCCAAAACACTGGTTTCTTCAATTTTCACAACTAAGAAATATACTCACATACATTGACAGCTATGCACTTTTTTTCACTTACAATGAATGCAAAACACTCGTTTTCTATGCCAAAGCAGCCTGTTCCTCACTTTGGAAATCTAAATAAGATTCTTTTACTTACAATACTATACATGTGTTTTTAATTACAATCAACTTGAAAACACTACTTTTCCCTAACGTTGGCTGAATGCATTGAGTTCCTTGCTTTAGAAAACCAAAAAAGAAACTTGTTTCAGCGGCTGATTTGCTAGTGTATTCTTCTACAATCAACTTTAAGACACTTGTTTCACCTAACTCTCTGTGAATGAAGTAGATACTTCAAGATTGAAAGGTAAGGAAGTTTCTTGTTTGTTTGGCTGTTATGCCTTTCCTTTCACTCAAATATCAACACACAGCTTTTACCTAAGACTAAGCCAATGCAGCAGTTTCTTCACTTTACAAAACTAAATAAAATTTGTGTTTTATTTGATGCTATACTTGTGTTTTCATTTTAATTCTAATTCAAAACACTAGTTTCACTTAATAGGCTGTGAATGCAGCAGTTAATTCACTTTGAAAGTTAAGTAAGATACATTTTTTACTACTGTGCACTTGCTTTCACTCATTATCAATGTAAATACACTCTCTTTACCTAATGCTATGCCAAAACCCTGGTTTATTCAGTTTTCAAACCTAAGCAAAATGCTCCTTTCATTGGCAGCTATTCACTTGTTTTCACTTACAATGAATGAAAAACCACTCTATTTACTCTGCCAAAGCTGCCAGTTCCTCAACTTGAAACCTAACTAAGATTCTTGTTGCTTACACTGCTAAGCATGTGTTTTCAATTGCAATCAACTTGAAAGCAATGCTTTTCCTGAACGCTGGTTGAATGCAGGGAGTTCTTTGCTTCAGAAATCCAAAAAGGAAACTTGTTTCATTGGCTGATTCGCATGTGTATTCACTTAAAATCATTTTCAAGCACTGGTTTCACTTACTCTCTGTGAAGGAAGTAGTTATTACAAGTTTGAAAGGTAAGTGAGATCCTTGTTTGTTTGGCTGCTGTACTCTTGCTTTCCCTCACAGGTCAACACACGGATTTTACCTAAATCTAAGCCAATGTAGTCGTTTCTTCACTTTAGAACACTAAATAAGGATTGTCTTTAATTGCTGCTATGCTGTGTTTTCACTTTAATTCATCTTCAAAACACTGGTTTCCCTTAACAGGCTATGAATGCAGCAGTTCATTCAACTTTGAAAGTTAAGAAGGATATGTACTTGTTTGGCTGCTGTGCTCTTCCATTCAGTCATTATCAATGTAAAAACACTGCTTTTACCTTATGCTATGCCAAAACGCTGCTTTCTTCAGTTTTCAAAACTAAGCAATATACTCATTAAAGTGGAAGCTATGCACTTGTTTTTTCTTGCAATGAATATCAAAACACTGCTTTTACTATTCCAAAGCTGCTGATTCCTCACTTTAGATATCAAAATAAGGGTCTTGTTTCTTACAATGCTATACATGTGTTTTCAATTACAATCAACTTGAAAACGCTGCTTTTCCCTAACGATGGCTGAATGCAATGAGTTCTTTAGTTTAGAAAACCAAAAAAGAAACTTGTTTCATTGGCAAATTTGCATGTGTATTCATTTAAAATCAACTTCAAGACACTGGTTTCACCTAACTCTGTGTGAATGCAGTACTGACTTCAAATTAGAAAGGTAAGTAAAATTCTTGTTTGTTTGGCTGCTATGCCTTTCCTTTCACTCACACGTTAACACACAGCTTTTACCTAAGGCTTAGCCTAGGCAGTGCTTTCTTCACTTTAGAAAACTAGATAAGATTTGTGTTTTATTTCATGCTTAGCATGTGTTTTCATTTAAATTCATGTTCAAAACACTGGTTTTACCTAAAAGACTGTGAATGCAGCCGTTAATTTAAATTTGAAAGTTAAATAATATTTTTTTTCTTTGGCTACTATGCACTTTCTTTAACTCATTATCAATGTAAAAACACTGCTTTTACCTAATAATATGCCAAAACACAGGTTTCTTCCCTTTTCAGGGAATCATGTGTTTCAATTACAATCAACTTGAAAACATTGCTTTTCAGTAACGTTGGCTGAATGCATTAGGTTACTTTTTTTACAAAACCAAAACAGAAACTTATTTCATTGGCTGATTGGCAAGTGTATTCATTTACAAACAAGCTCAATACACTGGTTTCACCTTATTCTCTGTGAATGCAGCAGTTACTTCAAGTTTGAACTGTAAGTAAGATTCTTGTTTGTTTGGCTGCTGTGCTCTTGCTTTCAAACACATGTCAAAGACAGCTTTTGCCTAAGGCTAAGCCAATGCTGTGATTTCTACACTTTACAAATCTAAATAAGATTTGTCTTTTATTTGCTGCAATGCCTGTGTTTTTATTTAAAATCATGCTCAAAACACTGGTTTCACCTACCACGCTGTGAATGCAGCAGTTAATTCAACTTTGAACGTTAAGTAAGATACTTGATGTTTGGCTGCTATGCACTAGCTTTCACTCATTATCAAAGGAAAAACAGTGCTTTTACCTAACACTATGGCAAAACACTGGTTTCTTCAGTTTTCAAAGCTAAACAATATACTCATTACATTGGCAGCTTTGCACTTACTTTCACTTACAGTGAATGGCAAATGCTGCATTTACTATGCCAAAGCAGTCGCTTCCTCACTTTGGAAATCTAAGTATGTTTCTTGTTTCTTACAATGCTCTACATGTGTTTCCAATTACAAACAACTTGAAAACACGGCTTTTCCCTAACGTTGGCTGAATGCATTGAGTTCTTTGCATTTTAAAACCAAAAAAGGGCTTTGTTTCATTGGCTGATTTGCCTGTCTATTCATTAGCAAACATCTTCAAGACACTGGTTTCACATAGCTCTCTTTGAATGCAGTAGTTATTTAAAGTTTGCATGATAAGTAAGATGCTTATTTGTTTGGCTGCTATGCCCTTCCTTTCACTCACATGTCAACACACAAATTTTACCTGAGGCTAAGCCAATGCTGTGCATTATTCACTTTAAAAAACTAAATAAGTTTTGTGTTTTATTTGATGTTATGCCTTTGTTTTCATTTAAAATCATGTTCAAAACAGTGGATTCAATTAACAGGCTGTGAATGCAGCAGTTAATTCAACTATGAAAGTTAAGTTAGATACATGTTTGTTTGGTGGTGATGCACTTGCTTTCACTCATTATCAATGTAAAACATAGCTTTTAACTAGTACTATGCCAAAACACTGGTCTCTTCAGTTTTCAAAACTAAGCAATATACTCAATACATTGGCAGCTTCACACTTATTTTGGTTTGTGAGGTTTAAGCCTGACTGTGGTGCTTAACACAGTCAGCTGACCATCACCCTTAGGGGGAAAAAATAAAAGCCAGCTGGAACAGCATCTCCCGTCACTCCGATAACTGGGTGATCCGACCCGGTGGGAGGGGGCGTTGTATGAGCAGGGAGCTCTGGTAAGAGAGCTTTATTGTCTGGGGAATTGGCTTCCTGAAGCCCCTCACAACTTAGTCGAACAAAACAGCTGCACTGAGTCAGACCCAGAGGAGGGAAGGGGTTAATCTTCTAGGGAGTTGAGTAGCCGAGCAGTGCAGGAATTAGCCCCGGCCCGCAGAGGTGGGAAGAGAGGCAATCCCCAAAAGAGAGAGAGTTCTGACAGAAAGTAGAGAGGGGATATTTTAGCTGTCGATCTGGCTGCCTGAACCCCCTCATAACTTTGGGGAGCAGATAAGCCACATTGAAGTAGAGCCAGGCTGAGGGAGGAGGTGAATCTGCAGTTTAATTCATTTACACGCAGGTCGATGATGCAGGGGCTCTGATCCAGAAGGACGGAGTCTGCAAGAGTCTATCGTTTTTAGCATTCTACACATCAGACTTTTGCATCACTAGGGAATGCAAAAATTGGGAAGTGCTTGATTAGTTTCCAGGACCCCAGTTTGAGACACTTCCGTGAGGGGGGTTGTCTAGAGAATGACTTATTTTTGGTCCTATATTATGCCAAAAAATAAATAAATAAATAAACAAATAAATAAAATGGTATCTTTAATAAATGAAAAATAAATTCTTTTTAATTTAGTTTAATAGCCAAAAGCTTCTTCAGGACCTGCATACAAAAACCCTGTGGGGAAATTGTTGGATAAATACAAGCAGGCTGAAAGAATCCATGGGACCCCATGAATATTGATCCCCATTAGCTTTGTTTGACTGCTTGCCAGTGTGATTGTTTGATTTTTCTCTGTTTATTTATTGCCTCTTGCTTTTCTTTCCTCTTTCCTCCTCCCTGTCTTCTTTTTTTCATTTTTTAAAAAAAATTAGGTGCTCCTAGCTTCTCTCTTCTTTGCTGTGCTTCTTCAGGAATTTCTCATTCTCCCTATATATTGATTATGTATTCCAAACTATCTATTATCCCTCCTTCATCTTTCTACCCTCTGCTTTCTTTTGTGGCTATTAAATTTCACAATTTTTCCATACACCCACAACTCAAGGGTGTCAATTTCTATTCCCTCTATTTTGTTTTCTCTTTCTTTATTAATATTAAAAATTTTAGCACTTTCTTAACTCTTTCTCTCCCTCCTCATAATTCTAGCCCTCTAAATAATTGTATATATACCCCTCTATTTGGTATCCCAATCCATTTTAGGTACTCCACTTTCTCTCCTATTACTATACACTGCCTATTTGAGTTAAATATCACTTTATTAAGTCTTATTTGGCCCCTCTTCTTACTTTTAGAAATATTACCATTATCCTTCTTCCTTTCTCACATCTTTCTATTCTTCCAAACCTAATCTTCTGCATTCATGGGAACATAGAAAGAAGCAAGAAAATAAAACAAGAAGAAAAAGTATCAAAGAGCAAATTTTACACACACACAGAACCACCAGCTAAATAAAACTCTAGATCAGAGAGAGAAGCTAATCAACTGAATAAATCCATCAAGATAAAATGATGACTAGAGGGCAACAAATATTACAAACCACACTTAGAAACAGGAAAACATGGACCAATCCAATGAACAAACTAAAAACCAGGAACTGAAGCAGAACATTGAACAACTAATTGAAGCTTTCCAAACAAATATTATGGACCAACTTAAAGAAGTGAAGGAAGACATTAAGAATATAAAGAAGACACTTAGAGAACTTACTGAAGAAAGTGTAAACAATCCCAAAAAGATAATGGATATGATGGTGACCAATGGCAAAATCCAAAAAATCAAAAAGACGTTGGATTCACATAGCAGCAGATTTCAACAGGCAGAAGAAAGAATTAGTGATGTGGAATACAATACATCTGAAATCAAACAGATAGTAGAAAAAACAGACAAAGAGATAGAAAAAATCCAGCAGGGACTTAGGGAATTCACCGACAACACAAAACGCTTAAACATACTCATTATGGGCATCCCAGAAGGAGAAGAGAAGGGAAAGGGAACAGAAGGAGTGTTGAAGGAAATAATGGCTGAAAACTTCCCAACCCTAAT
>JAQZBX010079888.1:0-13912 GCA_029593785.1 Cabassous unicinctus
GATATGTTGTTCACTGTCTGTACAATGGGAAGCATATGACTATTAACAGCCAAGTATTTCAGAGATTCAATTGCTCCATAGAATATGCTGTAGGTGGAAACAGAGGGTATGTATTTAAGGAATGTAGAAATGCAACTGAGACATAGCCATGAGGTAGATGAACCTAGGTATGATTTAGTGTCCCTTTAATACTGATATTCCCTCTCTAGAGATATAAAAGAACATTTATGGGAAGCCTTAGGGAATACCCAGATGGAGCTGTATTGAAGATAGAGCATGTTCAATCATTATGCTCATGAGGTATGCAATATTTGGAGAGAAAGATTCCTCAAATTGTGCAAACCATGAAGAATGAACTGTAACAAAATAGCAGGTGGTTTAATCCGTACTTATCCCACCTTTCTAAACATTCTGTAAAAATTTTATATGCTGATCATGGGGTACTGAGACAATCCAAAATGATGATCCAGGAATTTTATCCAGATGAGAAAGACTTGTTCACTCAAACAAGAACACTAGCAAGATTTCCTCAAGAAGCATTGAAAAGCTAGCAAAGACTGGAATTCATAATTGTTGTTGGCACCCTCTAGTGTATGATTGCATAATTGCTTTAAATCTTAAGTAAAGGGAACAAATGAGGTATATAAATTCTTGGTTTATATACTTCAGTATGTGAATGTGTTACACTGAAGCAGAAAGAGGCATAATTTGATTGGGAAGGATTGCTATTAATCCATTTTACATTATTTGAGAACCTAGATAATTGCAAAAGTAATGCTGATGAGTCCGCTTCTTAACACATAAATCTTTGTAATAATGAAGTTAGTCAGAGCATTAGTAACGATAAAGTGTATTTTGATGTGGTAAAAAATGAATCCTGAAATCTCCATGGCTTAATATATGCAATTTTATTTTCTGTACAGGCAAAATCCACAGAGGATTTGGGGATCATATAGGGCATTTGTCATCCCTGTAGTTACTCAGTATTCCAGGTAGCTTCTTTTGTATAATCCTGACATTGCATTGCATTTCTTCTAGGATTGCTGCAGAAGGGAAAATAGAAGCTGCATCTTAGCACACTGGCCTTTGTAGGTTTCATCGAGTATATGACACACATAGCTGCAAGCTAGTCAGATGACCCTTCTTAAACAAAAGAGGGCTGAAAACATGAAGAAGGAGTTGGGGCATATGTATATTTGATGACGAGCAAATGTTTTGGTCATAATTGAGAAAAAGTGTCCTCCAATGCAGAATGAATTGTTTGCAAACTGCTACATATTAATATCCATGCATTAGATATAAAACAAGAGATATAGGAGTGGCTGAGAAGTAATTTGGGTTAATTCAGTCTTTACAAACATGAAAATGCAATATCAAAGTTAGACAAGATATCTGGCTTGGGCGATCTGAATCCCCTTCTTATATCCAGATTCATTCTCTTAGAATTGTCCTGTAAGTGACCACATCTCAAATGACTATTTCATTGGTAGGCAGTTGTTCTACAATTCTCTGTTCAAATCTGAATGTGCAGACTTTCTGCCATGATTACTCAGATTTCATGAACACTCTTTTTTAATCCTATTATCTAAAGCTGTAATCTATTCAATAAAAGCTGTTTTGAAGGTGAAGTTTGTGGGGATTTCTCTGACAGAAAAATTGCTCACATATGTATTCTACCCGGAAATACCAAGTGCAAGGTTGCTCTATGGCTGTACCTGAAATAATGCAATATCCCTTCTTGGCTTTAGGCAGAGAAAATAATTTGTCTGAGGAGAGCCCAGGTTACTATGTAATTGGTGCTTAGTGGATGGTACAAAGCAGCAGCATTAATTATGGGATGCCTCCTGCTTTAATGATTTTCTCTTTTTCCTCCAAACCCATTAATTACTTGATATTCCTTATTTCCCACACTCAAAAAATGTCTGCATTGATGACAGAAGTTAGGATTAACAAAACGTGTTTTTAACAAAATTCTAACAATAAAACTTTTTTTATATTTAAAGTATTTGGGCTCTTGGTTACATAAGCTTCACCTGAAGATTTGCAGATAATTTTTGTATAGAATATATAATGCCATATATTTTCCAAACATTGTGAAAATTTCATTTACATTAACCAAATCCCATTGATTGTTAATTTTTATGTGCAATGAATTTTCTAATTGGACTGGACTAGAGTCACGATTTATGAAAGAGAGCCATGAAAGATTTCAGATAACAGGGGTATAATATATACTTAATCCACATATTCTGAATAAAAGGTAATTTATTTTGCTTTAGATACAATTGTTCTAAAATATGAATAGATTTTATTGTATATTATATATTCACACACTTCCAAATTACCAGTAAAAGAATGAAAAACTCACTCTTTGACTCCAGAGCTTCCTCATTGCATTTTTCACCTCTGCATTTCTGAGTGTATAGATTAAAGGGTTTAACATGGGTTCTATTATTGCATAAAATACAGCCACTGCTTTATCAATGGGAAAGGTGCCCATGGGCTGAAGGTATATAAATATGCAGGGCACAAAGAGTAAGATGACCATGGTAATATGTGAGGTGCAGGAAGAGAGAGCTTTCTGCCATCCTTCAGAGCTGTGAGTTCTGAGGGTGCAAAGGATGAGGACACAGGAGGTAATAAGAATAGAAAAAATGAGCACACACATGATCCACGTGTTGGCTGCAACAAAGAGTCCTAGGATGTGAGTATCAGTACAAGAGAGTTTTAGCAGAGGGTAAAAATCACAGAAGAAATGGTCAATGGCATTGGGGCCACAGAAGGCTAACCATACCATAAAGATTTGAATCAGGGCATGAGGAAATCCCCCAGCCCAGGACACAGCCACCAGAAGACCACACACTTGCCAGTTCATTGTGATCATGTAGTGCTGTGGCCTGCAGATGGCCACATAGTGGTCATAGGCCATCACTGTGAGCAGGATGACCTCAGCTCCACTGACTAAATGCTCCAAAAAGAGCTGAGTCATGCACCATTGATGGAGACAGTTTTCTTTTCAGCAAGTAAGTCAAATATCATTTTGGGGGCTGTGATAGAAGAAAAAGTGCCATCGATGAAGGACAAAAATGACAGAAAAAAATACATGTGCTGAGTGCTAGGCTGATGGCGATGGTCACTACAATGAGTAGGTTGCCCACAAGGGTGACACAATAAATGAGTGTAAACACAGCAAAGAAGAATTTCTGCATGTCTAGGTTTTGTGTCAGGCCAAGCAGGATGAATTCTGCCACATTGTTCACTGTCCCATGAAGCAAGTCTTGCATTTGGATAATTGATTTATCTGCAAATGGCACAAGGATTACAATGGCATTAGATAAATTTTGATCAAGAGAATAATATATCCGTCAGATAAAATGTTTTCTGTATGATTGTTGGAACTGCTGAGCAGGTAAATCCTAAACTTAATGTTGGGTAAATTTTGAGTCACATATTGAACACATAGGCCACTTCTATACAACAGTTTTATGACTGTTGACATTCCAGACACCTTTCCTGAAATAATATACGACTGAATGGTCTTCTAGTCACTGCTATAGTATTTCTCCCTCGAAAAACAGGAATAAAAAAGGGTCTGTCTTACAGAATAAAAATTAACAAAAGAAATCCCTGGAACTAGACTAGACAAACAGTGAACACTAAGTTAAATCATGGACTATAGTTCATAATACAATTATAAAAATGTGCTGTTATTTGTTGTAGCAACTGTTCCACACCAATGCAAGGAACTAATAGTAAGGTGATATACGAGAATCCTGTATTCATGCATGATTGTTCTGTAAATCCTGATCTTCTCTAATAAATGAGAATAGAATAAAAAAATGAATCTGTAAGTATTAGAGACTTAAATTCATGAGAGTCTGTTCTCCTGTGGCTCTTCTATCGTCACTCATGCTGCTAAGGCTAAGTTGCCAAGTTTGTTTTACTTGATATTTTTAACTTGTTTCAGGGTGCCTATAAAACATCAGGTGAGTTTAATTTGAAATTAGGCATGATTTAGTCATATTTCCAAATCAAATGAACTGAGTGAATATTTGAAGCTGCAATAAGATACATTCTGATAGATTTGTGAGCTCATGCAACATTGACTAACAATTGAATAAGAAAATTGTAAATTCTTTATTGACCTCCTCTAAAAGAAAACTATCAGGAAAAGGATAAAACAGGCAGCATGATGCAATGCAAATTTATTTGAGACTCTGGAATTCACTATTTCGGAGACTTCTGTCATATGCTGATTTCAGAAATTTTGCAAATAATAAGTCAATTTAAGGAATTTTTGAAACAGTCTCTGGATCTATTTTAAAAAGCACACAGGCACTTCTTAGGCAAGAAAACAAAAGCACCAGAATTTATTGGACATGTGTGTTTTTTAAAATAGACAGAATATTTAGACTATTTTTGTATTCTGTTTTCACTGACTACTAGTACATATGTAATGCTGTGTATGGGACTTAGTCTTACTGAGCCTAACTTTTTATATATATATGTAATAAAGGGAAAAGAGGAAAGGACAGAGGAATTGAAGTATATTTTAGCCTATGTAAAAATTTTTAACCTAAGCTAAATTCTCATGCTTCCAAATTACTGGTAAAAGAACAAAAAGGAGAAACCACATATCAATATTTTCATCCTTGAAATATTTGCTTGTATAACATGAATTGAGCAAACAAATGAAATGAGAGAGAAAATAAATGAACAAATTAATCAACTCAAGAAACTAGAAAAACAGCTAATTATATCAAGAAAAACATTTGAAATAGAAATCAGTACAACAGACAAAACATTAGATGATAATTTCAAAAGTATATCAGTTAATAAAATACTAATAAAACCAATGAACACAGGTAATTTCAATGAGAAGCAAAGATTGAAGCAATCCTCAAAAGTCTCTGATTTTAAAAGTATATAAACGAATACTAGGTATAGTTTCATAGAGGCAATAAAACTTTTATAAATAACTGATAAGCATTTTTCAAAAGAAAGTAAGTCTTCTATTCATGCTAGTCTGAAAACACAAATAAAATTAAAAAGAGACTTTTGTGCTTTAAAATATTAAAATAAACCATAAATTACTATGAAACAATAACTGTAGTAATAAATATGAATTGAATCTCTCAATAGAGTAGAAAACCACTGGAGTTACACAAAAGGAAGTAGTATAAAAGGACAAAAATGATGCATTCAACTACATGTAGTCATGAAACACACTGGAAAAATAGTTGCAACAAGTGTCACAACCATTATTATAATAGAAATTGCTTTGAAAAATGATGAAAATATTTTATAAAGATAGGGTAAAATTAATGAAAAAGTAATCATCAGGGAGAAAAAATTAGACATCTAAAAAAATCCTTAATTTCATATGTCATCAATATATGCAATTTAAAAATAATGCATTTTAATTGACAAATTAGCAAACACTAATGATCCCTATATTATCTGATTCTGTTGAGTATGTATTGGTAAAAAATTTTCAGTACTCCTTATTCTTAAAATCTATACTAGACAAAAAATATGGCCAAAAGTTTGCATATAGGTTGTATTTCACATTTTAAATAACAGGACAAATAAGACAACTCAAAGGTCTATATAGAAGGGTACAGTTAAATGCATTGTGAAGTATGGTTATGAAGTATTAGGTGGATATTAAAGTGATTTTTAAGAAGATTAATGATGTGGAAAGAGCTTTTAATATCATACTGTGTGAAAAAGTTAGAATATATAATGCCACATATAATGATATTAAGTCTAAAAAGACATATATATATATATATATATATAGAACAGATCTAAAGAACATACACAAAAGACCACTAGTGCTTATCTGATTATGGGATTAAGGTAGATTGTTGTTTTCTTATTTTATAAATATTATGATATGATTTTTCTGTAAGAAAATACTTTCCCTTTATATTCAGCAAGATAATTTAATAAAAGAAAGTTTTATTTGCTTATCTCATGTCTGGGTCCATAATAATTCAAGTGAATGCTATTCTGAGTAGAATGTGTATGCCAATCATTATTTATTTAAAAAAATTGTGATAGTAGAAATAAATTTTTTAATATAAATAACCTGTAAGTTGAACTCTAGAGTCACCTGGAGAGAAAAGTTAAGAAGTCACTGATTATACCCATCTCTCTGAATGCGTTTGGAGAAGAAGTAACAAGTTTATCCCATATTTGTAGAAAATACTTTCTGTGGGATTAGCAGTCACTGACCCATCACTAAGTACTGCTTTGCAAGTTTAGCCATTTTTACCCTAAGTGTATTGTTTCTTTACTTCAATTAGTGACTTGAAATGAATCCTAAGAGGAATTCCTCAGTAAGTCTTTGTGGGATATGTTTATATTTGCTCTATAGGCTCATACCAACCAGTGAAGATGGGCCATCAGCATCCTAGCTCAGAGAAGAATTTCTTGATAAAGAACTTCCTGAATTTTAGGTTTCAAAAAAATTGACAGGGAGAAACTTAACCATTGAAAGACATCTTTTCCCAACCCCCCTGCTGTACATCTGTCTATTTTATTTTCTTGGTGACCAGATAAAGTATATTAGAAAGTCTCTTGCTCTTTGCTACAACATGATTTAAAGACCTGAAAATAGCAAACTATGTTAATGCAGAATATTTGAGGATTACAAGTACTATGAACTCAGCAACAAATGAAAGTTGTCCTGAGGTAGCAGGTCTCTGAGGTCAGCTCTTTTCAGTCCTTACTTTATATAAAGCCTGTGATACACTGGTGGCAGCTCTTTTATTCCCTCAGAATCTAGATATAAATGGGCTGGCAATTTAGAAAAAATAGCATCTGTGGCTCATTAGGTTTAGGTGATATTGCAGGCTCAGTATTCCCCAGAGTCTGTCCTCATTAACATTTTCATGTATGACTAAAGACAAATATTTAAAGAATATTGCTCAAGCACAAGAAGGAGTTAGGGATGCTCTGAACATTCTTTTCCCAGAGGGTTAGAATTAGCAGCTTCAATCAAGTTTTTATTATTATTATTATTATTGGGATAATGAAAGTGCTCTAACAATGATTAAAGTGAAGAATAAACAAATATTTGATTAAACCAGACACTATTGACTGTACTTTTTGGATGGATTTATGCTTTATTAATATCTATCAATGAAATTGATTGGAAAAAAAAATTAAATGAAACTCTCTAATTGTGAAATAAAGCAGCATTAATTTTGGGGTGAGTCTTGCTGGAATCACATTTTTCAATTCCATATATTTCTGGTATTCTCTATCATTCATTATAATAATTCTACTCTGACTTCAGGAGTTGGGATTAAAACTACAAATTTTCAAGAAAATTCTTATATTGGGTGCTATTCAATCTCATAAAGTTCAAATAGGATATTGGCTGTCCAGTCCAACATTCATTTTATTTTTAATAATTTTATTTTTTTACTTTTTAAAAGATACTTATATTACATAAATATTACACAAAAATTGTAGGGATTCCCATATGCCCCACCTCCCAGTCCTCCCCCAACCTCCCACATAAACATCCTTCATTAGTGTGGCACATCACCTGCAATAGATATACACGTCTTGGGCTTTGCCACTAAGCAGGGACCATAGTTCACATTGTAGAACACACTCTCACACACAGTTCTGCATGTTATATAATGATATAAAATGGCCTATATCTGTTATTGCAATGTCACTCAGGATAATTCCCAAGTCCCGAAAAAGCCCTTGTATTACAACTGTTTTTCTCTCTCCCTGTCCGTAAAGTGTCCGGTGGCCACTGGCTCCATATTAATGTTGTAATTACTTCTACTGCGTGAATCACAATATGTCTATAACTATACCAGTAAGTCCACTCTAGTCCATAGCTCTTCCCCCAATCCTAAGGAGTCTGAGATGGTAATGTGTACTCCACCTCCAAGTGAGAGGGGGCTTATATCTCATGGATATGATGGATGGGATTATCCTGCCTGCAGCTGGAGACTCTCTCCATTCCCTGGGATGGGCTGTTGTCCATCATCATGTCCCCACCAAGTGTCCAGGGTGACTCCATTGAGGTATAGGGTAAGAGATGCAGATACACAGAGATTCTGGGCCCAGCTGGCACATGGACAGCCCAAAGACTATAGTCTCTGGAAGTACACCTACAAACTCTGGGAACACATACAGGTTTGAATAGAAGGGACAGATGGACCATGTACAGGGAAGACATATTTGGGTCCAACTCTGTCACTC
Organism: Cabassous unicinctus; assembly: GCA_029593785.1. Classification (NCBI taxonomy): domain Eukaryota; kingdom Metazoa; phylum Chordata; class Mammalia; order Cingulata; family Chlamyphoridae; genus Cabassous; species Cabassous unicinctus. The sequence goes on from JAQZBX010079888.1 coordinate 8,236, forward strand.
TGTCACTCTCAGGAGCAAGGATTCCAAAGTAGAGCCCACTGATAAGGCACAAAACTCTGGGGCTATCCACCATGATATAGGACCTGGGTAGCTCAGAGCCCTCAGGAGCCCCTCTGTTTGGGGTATATCCACATTGGAAGCCTATGAGGTCCTATGGAGATGTGCATAAGCGTTACCTCTGGAATGACCTCCTGACTCACTTTGAAGTCTCTTAGCCATATGAACTCACTTGTCTTTACCTTTCCCCTCTTTTATTTGAGCTCTTTTTCCAGTTGTATTGCCAGTTGGCACTTGTTAGTAATCCCTTGTTTCCAGGGAGGCTCATCCCCGGGAACCATGTCCCACCCTGGGAGGAATTTAATGCATTCATATGCTGAGTTTGGCTTACAGAGAGGCCACATTTGAGCAACAAGGAGGCTCTCAGGAGGCAACTCTTAGGCACCCCGTAACAATAGGCTAAGTTTCAATTTCAAGAGCTGAGACTCATAAGGCTAGTCATCAATAACAAGAGCTCATCAGTGGATCATCCTCCAATGCCAGGCACTGGCCCTGCACTTGGGGACTGTTGTTACTCCTTAGAGAATATGGCAGAGCTGTCCAGGATGGGAATTCAGTATTCTCTCATTTATTGAGTGGTTCTCCACCTACTGTGAGCATGCCCCGTGAGCATTTGAACAATTTTATATACTTTTTATATGTTCAGGTGAACTTCCTCCCATGCACCCCCCATCCCTGACACACCCCACCAACAATCCTTTCCCGCCCCAGTTGTTACCCTGCTGTGATCCAAAGCTTCTTTAAAGATGAACCTAATACAATAGCCAAATGCAATTAATAGGAAAATGAAATAATAATGATGTTTAAATGTAAGAGATAAAATACATGAAAACTTAAAAAAAAAACTAAAAATAAAATTAAAGGATTGGGTTATTCAAAAAAGGAGAAAAATTTTTAAAAATTCAAAAAAAATTTTTGTGACATTTTGCCTTTTGTCACTGAAATATCTGGTGTCCAGTCTGTACTGTGGCACCTCCCCCACTCACTCCCCAGTGTCTCACTATTTTTCATTTAATTTTCAAAGAAGTTGTAGGTCACAGCAAAGTCACACACCAAATAAAGTACACTCTCATATACCCAACCTCCTCCTCCTTTCCTCAGCCCATATTAAAACCTTTTTGAATGTGGATGGTAGCATTGTTATAACTGATATACAGAGAGTGAAACATAGCTACTAAACATTGTCAATAGTTTACAGTATGGTTTACATTTTGGATTATACACTTTCATAAATTTTGATGATATTTACCATGCCCTAAGTCCATCACTGTCAGGTAATTAAAAACATTTCTATTGAACACTAAATAGCCCCTGTTTGATCTATTCTGTAACTCCATCCCTATCCCCCTGGGTCCATTGAAAACTCCCTGGCTTGACTCATTGGATCACAAGCTTCATAGTTACATACAACAAGAGGTCATGACACACTGGTTTGTCCTCCAATATTAGGAACCACCCTTGCTCTTCAGACATGCCCACCTGTCTATTTCTGCTCTCCCCTCAGAATCCTGGGTATTCTAACCCACCCTTCCCAATCTACCCCCCTGTCAAACCTGCACCACCCAACCCAATATATCACTACCCTCCTGTCCTATTCCTTCAATACACAACTACACTCTATCATTTTATCAAAGGTTAAGCCCATATGGGTGGTGGCTCCCAACTTTCTCTTTTCTTTCTCTTACTTGTGCACCTGTCTTTCAGACAAAGGTTCTCAGAGACTGCTCAATTTCCTTAATTCATATAGTGAGGTCATGTAATGTTCATCCTTCAATGCCTGGCTTGATTCACTCAACGTAAGGTCTTCCATATTCATCCATGTTATCCCGAGTGTTAACACTTTATTCCTTCTTACAGCTGAGTAATATTCTATTGTATGTATGTGCCACATTTTGTTTATCCATTCATCTGTTGATGGTCACTTGGGTTGATTCCAACTTTTGGCAATAGTGAACAATGTCGCTATAAACATTGGTGTGCATATATCTCTTTGTGTCTTTGCTTTCAGTTCTTCTGGGTATATACCCAGCAGTGGAATTGCTGGATTATATGGAAGATGTATAGTTAGTTTTTTGAGAAACCACCACACTGTCCTCCACAGTGGCTCAACCATTCCACAATCCCACCAGAAGTGGATGAGGGTTCTCATTCCTCCACATCCTATCCAACACTTACAGTCTGCTGTTTTTTCAATAGCAGCCATTCTAATGGGTGTAATATGGTTTCTCAATGTAGTTTTGATTTTCATTTCTCTAATAGCTAGAGATGTCAAGCATTTTATCATGTGCTTTTTAGCCATTTGTATTCCTTCCTTGGAGAAGTGTCTTTACAGGTCACTTACCCATTTTTTAAAAGGGTTGTTAGTCTTTTTATTTTTGAGTTCTAGGATTTCTTTATATATGCAGGATATTAGGCTCCTATCAGATATATGCTTGCCAAATATTTTCTTCCTTTGGGTAAGCTGCCTTTTCATTTCCTTGATAACATCCTTTGAGGTGCAAACATTTTTAATTTTGAGGAGATCCCATTTATCTATTTTGTCTTGTGCTGCTCGTGCTTTGGGTGTGAAGTTCATGAAACCATTTCCTGTTACAAGGTCCTGTGGATGCTTCCCTGTATTATCTTCCAAGGTCTTTATAGTCTTGGCTCTTATATTTAGATCTTTGATTCATCTTGAGTTGATTTTTGTATAAGGTGCGAGTTGGTGTTCCTCTCTCATTCTTTTGGATATGAATATCCAGCTCTCCATGCACCATTTGTTGAAGAGGCCATTTTCTCCCACCTGAGTGGGCCTGGTGGCCTTGTTGAATATCAGATGACTGTATATGTGAGGATTTATATCAGGACTCTCAATTCAGTTCCATTGGTCAATGTGCCTATCCTTGTGCCAATACCATGCGGTTTTCACCACTGTAGCTTTGTAGTATGCTTTAAAGTCAGGTAGTGTGGCACCTCCAACTTCACTTTACTTTTTCAATATGTCTTAGGTGATTCAGGGCCCCTTACCCTTCCAAATAAATTTTGTAGTTAGTTTTTCCAATTCCTTAAAAATACAGTGTTGATTTTTATTGGGATTGCATTAAATCTGTAGATTAGTTTGGGTAGGATAGACATCTTGATGATGTTTAGTCTTCCTATCCATGAACAGGGAATATTCTTCTATTTATTTAAGTCTTCTTTGATTTCCTTTAACAATGTTGCGTAGTTTTCCATATATAATTTCTTTACATCTTTAGTTAAATTTGTTCTTAGGAATTTGATTCTTTTAGTTCCTATTGTAAATGGTATTATTTTTTTTATTTCCACCTCAGATTTCTCATTATTTGTGTACAGAAATACTACTAATTTTTGAGCATTAATCTTATAGCCTGCGATGTTACTGAACTACTTTATAAGTTTAGAAGGTTTGTTGTAGATTTCTCAGGGCTTTCTACATATATGATCTTGTCATCTGCAAATAATGGAATATTTACTTCTTTTGCTCGAACTTAGATGCCTTTTATATCTTTTTCTTGTCTCAGTGCTCAAGCAAAAACTTCTAAGACAATGTTAAATAAGAGTGGTGATAGTGGGCAACCTTGTCTTGTTCCCGATCTCAGAGGGAAAGCTTTTAGCATTTCACCATTGAAGATGATGTTAGCTTTGGGTTTTTCATATATACCCTTTATCATGTTCAGAAAGTTTCCTTGTATTCCTATCTTTTGCAGTGTTTTTATCAGGAAAGTGTGCTGTATTTTGTCGAATGCTTTTTCTGCAACTTTAGAGATGATCATGTGACTTTTTTCTTTCAATCTGTTTATGTGGTGTATTACATTGATTGATTTTCTTATGTTGAAGCATCCTTCCATACCTGAGATGAAACCCACTTGGTCATGGTGTATAATTCTTTGGATATGTTGTTGAATGTGATTAGCAAGTATTTTGTTGAGGATTTTAGCCTCTAGGTTCATTAGAGAAATTGGTCTGTAATTTTCCTTTCTTGTGGTATCTTTGTTTGGCTTTGGTATAAGGGTAATGTCGGCATCATAGAATGAATTAGGCAATGTTCCTTCTACTTCTATTTTTTGGAAGAGCTTAAGCAGAATTGGTGTTAGCTCTTTCTGGAATGTTTGGTAGATTCAGCTGTGAAGCCATTTGGTCCTGGGCTCTTCTTAGTTGGGAGGTTTTTGATGACTGAGTCTACCTCTTTACTTGTATTTGGACTGTTGAGGTCATCAATTTCTTCTTTCATCAATGTAGGCTGTTTGTGAGTTTCTAGGAATTTGTCCATTTCCTCTAAATTATCATTCTTGTTGGCATATAAATTTTCATAGTATCCTCTTATGATACTCTTTATTTTGGTGGGGTCAGTAGTGATATCCCATTCTTCCTTCCTTATTTTGTGTATTTGCATCTGCTCTCACTTTTTCTTTGTTAGTCTGTCTAAGGATTTGTCAATTTTATTGATCTTCTCAAAGAATCAGCTTTTGGTTTTATTTTTTCTAGTGCTTTCTTTTTTTCTATTCTTATTTTCTATTTCATTTAGTTCTAATCTATTCTTTGTTATTTCTTTCTTTCTACTTCCTTTGGGGTTAGTTTGTTGTTGTTTTTCCAATTCCTCCAGATGCACAGTTAGGTCTTCAATTTTAGCTCTTTCTTCTTTCTTAATATATGCATTTATGGCTATGAACTTCTCTCTCAGGACATCTTTGGCTACATCCCATAGATTTTGATATGTTGTGTTGTCATTTTCATTTGATTCAAGGTAGTTACTGATTTCTTTTGAGATTTCCTCCTTAACCCACTGTTTGTCTAAGAGTGCTTGTTTAGCTTCCATATCTTTTTGCCTAATCTGGATTTCTGGCCCTTAGTGATTCCCAGCTTCATTCCATTGTGTTCATAGAAATTACTTTGTACAATCTCAATATTTCTGAATTCATTGAGAGTTGTTCTGTGGCCTAGCATGTGATCTATCTTGGAGTATGATCCATGTGCACTCAAGAAGAATGTATATCCCACTGTATTTGGGTGTAGCATTCGGTATATGTCTATTAGGACCAGATCCTCTGATGTATTATTCAGAGTCTTTGTTTCTTTATTGATTCTCTCTCTATATGTTCTATCTAATGGTGATAATGGTATATTAAAGTCCCCCACTATAAGTGTAGAGGCACTTATTTCTCCACTTAGTTTTTCCAGTGTTTGCCTCATGTAGTTTGAGGCACCCTGATTTGTTGCATAAATAAAAATGTTTGTTCTCTCTTCTTGGAAGATTACCCCTTTTACTAATATATAGTGTCCATCTTTGTCCCTTACAATCATTTTGCATTTAAAGTCTATTTTGTCTGATATTATGATAGCTATTCTTGCCCTTTTTCAGTTATTATTTGCTTGTAAAATTGTTTTCAAATCATTCACTTTCAGCCTCCTCGAATCCCTATTTCTAAAGTTTTTTTCTTGTACACAACATATAGATGGGTCATATTTCCTTATCCATTCTGCCAATCTGTGTCTCTTGACTGGTGAGTTTAATCCATTAACATTCAGTATTATTACTGTCAATGAATTTCTTATATCAGCGATATTTTCTTTGGGTTTATGTATGTTATATGTTGTTTTTCTTTCTCTTTTTGTCTTTTTA
>JAQZBX010079889.1:0-13905 GCA_029593785.1 Cabassous unicinctus
GTCAGCGTTCAGTCACAGACACGGAAGAGCCGGAGATGGCCCCACTCAAACGCAGGCATCCCTCCCCAAGTAATGGGCAGCTTGCCTGTGGGAAAGGACAAAAAATTCCTTAAAAAGAGATTTGAGTCTGCTTAAATCCTAGGACGAGCATTTAATTAGGAACCCAAAGTTTTGCTCCCCCATGAGTGGAGAACATTTTTCTGGGCCTGGAAAATTTTGAGAGATAATGTGCTATTCATAGTAATGACAAATGGAAAACAGCCCACACGTCCAGCAGCTGCAGAATGGCCAGCTGACCATGCCGCGGTTACCGGCTCTACCTTCTCGGCCTTCGGGGACAGTTGCCTGTGACCTCGTAGCAACCTGAGACCATCCTAGGGGCTGGACGTCAAGGCCGATGGGGAAAGCACTTGAGCCAGGCAGGAAAACACACAGGGCGGCAGGCGTCCTCCAGCGAGCCCCAGGCCAGCCCTGGGGGTTCGACCAACTTCCTCCCTCTGACAACATCTTCCCCACCCCTTTACCATGCTCTGGACTCTGCCTTGGTTTCCCTTTTCAGTACTTAGGTTGTCTGCTAGGTTAATTCCAGGAGCCCCTAATATCCTGCCCAGCTTCGCTAGCGCCTCGCCTGAGGGCTGGATCACCCCCCCTACATCCTGCGATGGAGTAAGCTGTCCAGAGCCACTGTCACGCTACAGCCAAGGATCTCACAGCACCTGGAACCTTCCACTGCCCAGCCCCTCAGACGTTCTTCTTCCCACAAACCCACCCAAGGCAGTCACCGTCGCCTGGACCAAGCCTGTAGTATCCAACTTTAACTTGGCTTCCCTTAATCCAGCATTTCTCAAGCTTAGTATGGATCCCCTTTAAAAGAAACATTGTGTGGGCTTCCACGTTTTGGTTAAATACTTTAATTTTAACGTTACTTTATATAAGTAAAAACACTATACCAAGCGTGAGCATAATATGCTTATTGCTCTTATGTAATTGAAAACCAAACAGATTTACAAATGAAGTTAAACAAAAATACAAAACCAATACATTTCACAAATACGACATAAGTTTAATGTGATGCGTGATGCTATTTTGTTAAAATGAAATCACCAGTGTTGAGTTTAAACCTGTTTAAACATATTTATATTTGTGTGTTCTATATTTTACTTCTAGATTTGCTCCTTTTGGTTTTGAGAATAACGGTCCCTCTTTTGAGTTATGGCAATGGTTATTATTACTTCTTCTAAACAAAGAACTCAGTTTCATCTCCAATTCATTATTTTGATGAGCCTAAAAAATAAGAGTCTGCCCCCAAGTTAAAAAAAAAAAAAAAAATTAACTTGTAACAAGAAAGTCTGCATCATGAGGCTTTTTTCCCTACTGTGGCAATTTGAAATTATCTTATGAATCCCAAAAAGAGAAATAATATGTTTGTAAACAAATCTGTTCCTCTGGGTGTGATACCCTTTGATTGCATTAGATTCAGTTGAGGGGCCTTTGATTAGATAATTTGATAGGATTGCTTGAGGGCTTTTGACTCGACTACATCAGTGAGGCATGAATCATGCTGAGTCCCCACCCCAAACAAGAAAGCTGGCATATTTGACTCGGCATCTGCAGTGTAAGAGAAGATCCCTTAAGCACAACCCTCCAAGGGGCTGTGCCCACGGAGCAGCTCAAGAGCAGACGGGGAGCCTGGCCGGGAAGGCCAAGACCTGGCAGGGATGGCGGCCATCTTGCTTCAGCACGTGGAAACACTCCGGGATCCACAGCAGCTGGCTTTGGTGTGAAAGTTTGGTGCCTCAGTCGGGACTTTTCACAGTCTTGGAACTGTAAGCATTTACCCCACATAAATCCTCTTTTTAATAGCCAGCACAGTTTTCGGTACTTTGCATTGGCAGCCCTTTGGCAGACTAAAGCACCTACTATCCTTACTGCTAATGACCTGTTGTGAGCCTGCCCAGCAGAGGCAGAAGCTACACAACTTAACTCCCAGTGGGAGGGTGCAGGGCAGGTGTTTCGGGGTCAGCATTTCTCTGCCGGTCTGTGTCCAGGTGACCATGGCTTGCTCTGCTTGGGGGACTCCGAAGCCTTCATTCACACATTTGGCACCAGATGCCAGTGTGATATGATTATAAATCCAGTGTAAGTGGGGCAATGAGATTGCACAGCCGCAGTACATCTGAAGTGTCCTTCCGATGATCCAAAGGTGTGCATAGCACACACGTGTGCACGCAAGTGCACATGCACACGTTTTTAAACATCCGAAGGAAAGCACAAAACTAAGAGCACACCATGAGAGCCACCTGTTTCTCAAGCAATGTGTCAAAAGCGCTGTAAATAAGGATGTCATAGCATTGGCTGGCGAGGATGTGAGCAAAGCCACACTCCTGTACCTTTGGAGGGAATGTAAATTCCTGCAGCCTTTTGGAAGGACAATTTGGCAAAGAAACAGAATTCAAAAGTTTGCACCCATTGACTCAGTTTGTGAAATGTGCCTGTGCCTTACACAAAGAAGACACAAAGATGTGCATGCTAGATATTTCTTACATCGTGGTTTATGAGGGCTAATTTACACACAATCTAGATTTCTATCAGTAAAGGTTTGAGTGCATAAATTAAGGCACATCTACACAATGGAATAGTATATGGCTGCTGAAAGAGTGAGGTTAATTCGTACAGAGGCGTCCAAGATTTGTTGATGAACAAGTTGCAAAACACCAAATATGAGAGGATCCCACAGTTGTTTTTTAAAAATTACATGTTCTTTAAGAAGCAGAGAATTTATAGCAATTTCTTTTAAGAAAAAAAAAAAAGGCTGATTAGGGAGGAGACAAGTAAGAAAGAACAGTAATTTTTATTTTCTTAGTAGTGCACGCAGGGGTTCCAGACGTCCATCCAGGGGCTGGCGGCACAGCAGTGAAGACGCCCCAGGCCCCGCCTCGCCGACAGACGTTCCCCAGCAGAGGCGGGCCAGCAGTACGTCGCTAGGTGCCAGGCAGGGCCAGGGCAGGGAAGCACACAGTGGGCCGGCAGCACGTCCAGGGCAGGAAAGCACACAGTGGGCCAGCAGAGCCCAGGAACGGGGTGACGAGCGTTTTCAAAACCAAACAGTCCTCCTTGGCCCTTTCCCACTTGTTTCCCACAGTGGAGAAGAGAGAGGCGGATTCTTCCCTGGGGGTGAGCGGGGGTGATCCAGTCCCAGGCCCAAAGCAGGGGCGGGGCCTGCTCTGCCCTTCCCCGGGAACGTGCGCTGTGATTTGGGGACGCAGGCAAAGAGCAGCCAGGGACAAGCTAGGGGGGCCGCAGGGAAGCCATCTCTGAGGAGGGGACATTTGAGCAGAAACCTCAAAAAGAGTGGAGGGGGAAATGCACCCCATCTGGGAGAAGAAAGTGCCGGCAGAGGGACCAGCGAGCGAAAAGTGAATGAGTGAATGAGTGAATGAGTGCCATTCCTGGCAACGGGGACACACCCCGCGGAGCAGCCTCGTGGACGCGGCCCTGACGTTTTTGCGCTCCGCCCTCTCTCCTCGTCTAGGGATCAGCAGGTGGCCGTGTCTGCTCTGCAGCCCCTGCCAGTGCTGGGGTTCTCAGCCTGTCTCCAACCTACCTGCTGTGCCTGGGGAAGGCTCAGCCATCCCCAAGGCTGGGCCGGGCACAGCGCATGTCCCCAGGAGAGGGCAGGTGGCAGGCCCCGCGACTAAGGAGACCCACACCTCTGCTTTCATGTCCTAACTGAAGTACCCCATCCTGCCACCAGGGAAGAATCCACCCCTCTCTTCTCCACTGCAGAGAACAAGTGGGAAAGGGCTGAAGGAGGACCGATTTTAATATTGAAAACGTCGTCACCGTCTTACAAGTGAGTGGTTAGATGCTGAACTTGTGCAGACATTAATGTTAAGCGACATGCTGGAAGGCTCTGGCCTGGGAGCTGGAAAGCTCTGGCCCGGGAGCTCAGGTTGCATCCTGCCCTTTCTCAGCCAGGCAGACGCCCAGGGGAGGTCCCTGCAGCTCCTGGACCGGCAGCCTCCAGGGCCTCTCCTTTGCCAATATTTAGAGACCCTTCTTCTTGTCTTTTGTCCTCATGACGTCTGTAGGACCCAACGGAGAAGACGGGGTTGGGTGGAGGAAGCAGCTTAGGCTCGGCCATGTAGAGACTCACATATTTCTGTGTACATTTAGCAAAAATTCAATAAAGAAATATTAACCTCAAGGGGAAATTCACTGAATGAAGAACAAAGTAATTCCCTCCTCTTGTCCCTGTTCTACCACCCTTCTCCCAAATTCCTCTAGAAAATAATTCATTAGGTCATTAAAAGAGAATTTAAGTGTCATTGCCCAAATTAATACATTATTTTTTCATGAGAATCTTGTGAAAATGATCATTTATTATGAATCTTTTACATGTCAAGTATTTTACTTGCATGAACTCAAAGTCTTACACATCAGATAAAGCAACTCTCTTTATTTAGTAACAAGAGCCAATCATTGGTGGAGTGGGGATTTGAACCCAGGTCCTCTCTGAAAATCAATGCACATGGATAACACCACACTGCCTCTCCTCTTTGATCCTTTCCCCAAAGTAGCTGCCCCAGATGGCTTGTTCGTGATGTTCTTACAATCCACGACCCAGGCAGATTAAGTCGGAGACTCCCCAGAGCAAGCTAGGCCGATTTCTGGCTTGAGATAATGCCCGCTTGGCATAATCACTCATGGCTCCTTGGCCCCCCTCGTCCTCGAAAATGCTGAAAAGCAGGGAGAGGATGATGCTACTCTCCGAATCCATTCTCCAGTGGAGCTGAAACCCCTTTCCCCAAGTTCACTTGGAAATCTGGAGGCAGGGATTTATTCTGAACAGCACTGGCTGTTCTGTCCCAAGATGGCAGCAGAGCCCACCACGTGATCTGGGCTTTCCACCTGTCAGGGACCAGCATCCTGCCAGCTATTATCATTACTGTCTCCCTTTTCACTCAATCACTTGGCCAGTTGTAAAGAGGTAAGGGGGAAGGAAAAAACGGGACCTGCACGCTCTGGGAGTCAAAACCTTTATGACCCTGCACCCTTGGGTAGCCCGTGTTTTACACGTGGAGTTGAACAAGGAATGTAGAAGCGCTGGATGTGCGTCTCTGACCCGCAGACGAGGGCAGAGTGGCCGTGCTGGTCTCCGTGTTGGGAAGCTACTGTCCACCCTCGCTGAGCCCAGGGCCACGGCTCTTGGAGGGGGCTGGGATGACAAGCTGGTGTGGCGCCGCGCCTCTCTCCTCACCCCTTCCAGCCTGCCGCCGAGCCCCGGAGTCTGCCTCTGACTCAGTGCCGTGGAGACTCACCCCTGGTTTTCCTGCAGCTCGGCGGGCGTGGCCGCCGCAGCCCAGGTGTCTCTCCACGAGCGCCGAGTCAGCAGGGGCGCTCGCCTCCTGCCCGGGCTCATGCGTCACTGCTCGCGCAGCGCACGTGTGGGCAGAAGCGGGAGGCCAGGCATCTGAGGACAACGCAGGAAGGAGGGAAAGAGAGACATCTGGACCTGACTCACGTTACGTGCAGGAGCCTTTTCCCTGCCCCTGAACCAGAAAGTGGCCTGGAAATGCTATCGCCCGATATTATTTAACCTGATTCTGACCAGATTGCAAACACACGTTCCCAAGATTAGGATAAAATGACCCAATCCGGCAGGTCCTTGCACCCGAGGTGGTATAAAGTACCTCCGGGTAGGTGGGCTGTGGACTCAGACTGTTTCCAGCTCCAATATTCACTCGTTTGAAGGCTTTATTTTCTTTGAAAAGTTAGCTGAATTTATCTAAGCCTCAGATTCCTCAGCTGCAAAATGGGTATATTAATCCCTAACAGACAGGGCTGCTGCAACGATGGCGTGAGATTCCGAACGTGGCTCACGGGGCGCAGACCTGGCCCCGAGGAGTGGGTCGGCGAGGGGCCTTCCTTCCGGGGATCCCTTCCAAGCCCACGGCCATGGTCCCACCCACAGGAGAGAAATGCCTCAAGGCTTCCGCAAGGCGTCTCTTCTTTTACCATCGGGTCTACTGCGGTGAAAATGGGGAGCATGGAGCAGCCTTGTTTTCTTTTCTGTCCCCCACGACTTCACGACCTACCCAAAGTATTTTGTAATCTTGCTTATAAAATGAACATGGTAGCTTTCCCTTGCTGATATTTCCAACACCAGGAAGTTCATCTGTAAAGAAAGCGCATGCCGAGGCCACGCTGCCTTGTGCCATGAACGTCCCCTGGATACGTTTGCTGATGAGGAAATCACCTGGACAGCAAACTGCGCCCTCTGCCCAAGGCCCAGGGCGAGCGCCCAGGTGCGGCGGGCAGCGGGGTCGTGAAGAGGCTCTTCACTGCCGGCGCTGGCGCTCCCTGTGCCGTCTGATGCCAGTGGCCCCCTCTTCTGCTTGATCAGACAGCACGACACCGAACTAATCGGCACGTTCTGAATCTGATTTAACTGAACTGAAGCCAGTTTTCACAATCCATTTCACCATTCCTGCTATAAAAGCCAGGTGCAACAGCAGGAAAACCCCCTCTTTTCAGTTTCCCAGCCTGTCAGAGGTGAGTGCATGACTTCCCAGTGCTTTCCTTAATCTGACATGTAACCCACCCAAACTCATCCAGGACTGACACGGATAGAAGGCTCAGGGGGATTTATTCAAGTAGTGAACATGTGCACTCAACCTCAAAGCCCATTAACAATAAACGTGCAGTGGAACACTACACGGTCAGGAAAAAGAAAAACCCTGCTGCAACACAGCACCGTGTGGCAATAGGACATGGCACAGGAGGGGGCTTCTGGGAACTGACAAGGTTCCTCCCAGCCCCGGTCTTCTCCTGTCCCCCAAAGGCAGCCACCACCCTAAGTTTTATGGTAAAAGCTCCCTGACTTCCTTGATGATTTCACTACCCAAACACGCCTCCCTAAATAGGGTTTTGAGGTTCTTTTTCTTAACACAAGACAGATGAATTCACACAGGAGGAGCTGGGTGGGGGTCCAGGGGGCCTCACTTTGTGATCATCCATTGAGCTGTGCTTTTGTGTGCTGTGCCCTTTCCTCTGTGTGTGCTACAGTTCACAACTAAAACGCTCTCCATCTTTAAAAATGTGACAGCGGCTGGTTGAGACCACTCACCCCACTCTTGTAACGAAAAGCAAGGACCAAACGGGGAACCGCCCCAACACTTGCGCAGCTCCCAGAAGCTGTGCGGTGGGGCCGCCCACCCTGGAGATGTTTTCTAGTCCACGTGAGAAGGTTCCACCATGGCCCCTGGCAGGCACCGCCGTGACTGTGACGCGGCGCTGAGCTCCCTGAGACGCTGCCATGCCTCTCTGAAGCTGCCGTGGGTGACTCACGCCCAGCTCTGCCCGGGGCTCTTGGAGGACTTTGTGGGGCACCCTATTTGCCTTTGTTCCAGAGGACATTTAAGAAGCGATGAGCAGTTCAGGCAGCTGTGGTTAAAAAGAGAGCAAAAGAGTCCCGCATTACCGGGCTCTGCTGGCAGGACCTCAGCCAGCTCATTCCCAGAGTGAAAGGGTTGCACAATCGCCAGCCAAAGCCTTGGTCCTCCACAGCCAGTCTGAGTTAAAAGGATCAATCCCAAGCAATACACACGTAGGAGTTGCTAGTGGGTGAAGTCATTTTCCCTAAAGTGGAATTTTAGTTCATGTTTGTAGATTCCCACCCACCCACCCAAGTAAATAAACCTGTCCACGTGGGGTCACTTGGAGGACTGTCCCTCCCTGGGGTGCAGAAGGCACTGGCCTCCTCCCTCCCTGGGCTCCCTGAGCTGGCTGCACCCCTGAAGAGTGCACCCTGGTTTCCCTGCCTGCCGCCACGTGGATTTGGGTTCCTTCTCCTGGGGGTGGGAGCCAGCGGGAGAGGGGAGCTGCCCAGGACCTGGTCCCCATGCAGCTGCTGCCGGAGCTGCCGCCACCATGGCCCCTGGGCCTTCCTTCCTGAAACTGGACAGCTTCATGCAACAGAAATGGATCATCTCGCAGTTCTGAAGGTCAGGAATCTGAAATCAAGGTGCCAGCAGGGTTGGTGACTTCCGGAGGCTCTAGAGAGGAACCTTCCTCACCTCTCCGGCTCCCGGTGATAGCGGCCTTCCTTGGCGTTCCCGGGCATGTGGCCACGTCACTCTAACCCATCGTCATGTGGCTGTCTCCCCTGTGCCTCTCGTCAGGACACTGGTCATTGGATCAGGCTCAGTCTACCCAGCACGGCCTCATCTTAACTTGATAGCACCTGCCAGGACCCTCTTCCAAATAAGGCTGCGCTCACGGGACACGGCCAGGACATCAGTATTTCTTGCTGGGAGACACAATTCAACCTATGACTTCCTCCCGTGAAGAACGGCAGGGAGAAGCTGAGGGGGTCCGGCCAGGGACCAGGCTGGAGGAGGTGCCCGGCCCGCCAGGGGTGCTTGGAAAGCTGCCCACACCCAAGCCAAGCCCTCTCTCTGGGACGTGAGCCGAGCCATCCGCCTGGCACGTGTTTGTCGGTGCGCTCGGGCCAGGCCAGGCCCCAGCAGGGTGGACTTGGAACCCTGGCATTTGCAAACCTCTCAGAGGGGCGTTGCTTCTCTCCTCTCCTGAGAGAGGGTGGGCTCTGAGGGCCCCAGGGCAGAAGACGGAAGACGGGCCACAAAACAGGCTCTGTCTGGGCTCTGAAGCCCAGATAGAGAAGGACGGCTCCGCCTCCCTGGAAGCCCCCCTCTGTGCCTCGGTGCCCCCGTCTGCTCTGAGGACAAAGGACATCCACGTGTGCAGAGCGCTCGGTAAACAGTGAAGAGTAAGAGAAATAAATCATCCATGGTTGAGTCTGTTTTTGGGGAGACGTTATTTAAGGGCATCAATCCCCCACTGCCAACGGGCCACGTGAAAGCCTCGAAGCCCAAGCCACCCCGTCTTAGTCCTCGGCCGGAACAAAATACCCCAGACAGGGCAGCTCAGAACTGCAGAGGTTTGTTCTCTCACCATCTGGAGGGAGAAGTCTGAAACCCGAGTGTGGGCAGGAGCCCGCGGGGCCTGCACCCTGCAGGGGAGCGGCTTCCTCAGCTCCTCCTGCTGCATCTGCCAAAGCCCTTGGCTGGTGGCCGCTTCCCTCCAGCCTCTGCACCCGTCTTCCCAGCGCCTTCTGCCTGGTGTCTGTCTGTCCCTGTGCCCTTATAAGAACACCAGCCATTTTAGATTAGGACCCCAATAAGGCCACATCGACAGCTTCCGGTGGACATGGATTTTGGGGAACATTATTCAACTCAGTACACCCCTGAGAACTCCTTTTGCAAAAAGCAGCTGCCTGTGTTCAGCTCCCAGCAATAAGGGCCACCCAAGGGCAGCCTGAGGACAGCCAGGTCCCAGGAAGCTCTGCACAGCTGGACCGGGTGCCAGGTGCTTTCTGTGGCGTCTGCTTCTTCCCAGAACTACTGGGTCCCAGGAAGAGCTCTGCACATGCTGTACTCCCAACACGCAGAGGCAGGCTCCTGGTGCCCATCTGGGCAGAGGGCAGGCTCCCGGCATCCGTGCCAGGACGTCCAGCTCCCAGTGTCCTCAAGCCAGGACACTGCCGTCTCCTGAGTCACAGTAGAGCCAAAACAGGGCTGTGGCTTTAATTGCACGTCCCTGGCCTGAACCTTCTTCACTGGACGAAGGAAATTCACCTCCAGAAGATCCATTCCCACCTGTGTCAACAGCCAGGTGATCCTGGAAAGATTACCCTAAAACCCTACTTGGTCCTAGACTGCTTCCCCACCTAGGACTCCTGTATCTGTCTCCTCTTGCCGCTGTAAGGAGTCACCACCAGGTGGTGGCTTAAAACAACACGTCTATTCTCTCGCTGTTCTGGAGGACAGGAGTCCTAGGCCCATCTCCTTGCGCAAAGTCAACGTGTCGGCAGGGGCTCCCTTAGCCTGCTGTCCCTCCCCCATCTTCCAAGTGCATCCCTCGGACTCCTGCTGCTTTTTTTGTTTTGTTTTATTTTTAACTGTATTTTGTACATTTAATAATTGAAAATATAAAAAACTGAAAACTAAAGAGAAAAAACATACATTATCAATTAAATGTAGTGAGTACATATGAATTTTTTTTTAAATCATACAATACAATACATTACACAATATATTTGGTTCATAGTAACACAATCGTACAATATTTGACCTTTTGTGTCTGGCTTGCTTCACTCAACATAATGTCCTCCAGGTTCATCCATGTTGTCATATGCTTCACGACTTCATTTCTTCTTACACCTGCATAATATTCCATCGTGTGACTAGACCACAGTTTGTTTACCCATTCATCTGTTGATGAATACCTGGGTTGTTTCCAACTTTTGGCAATTGTGAAAAATGCCGCTATGAACATCGGTGTGCAGATGTCTGTTCGTGTCACTGCTCTCAGTTCTTCTGGGTATATACCCAGTAGTGGTATTGCCAGGTCACGTGGCAAGTCTATATTCAACTTCTTTAGGAACTGCCAAACAGTCCTCCACAGTGAGTATACCATTCTGTATTCCCACCAACAGTGAAGAAGTGTTCCTATCTCTCTACATTCTCTCCAACACTTGTAGTTCTCTGTCTTTTTAATAGTGGCCATTCTGATTGGTGTGAAATGATATCTCATGGTAGTTTTGATTTGCATTTCCCTAATCATAAGTGATGTTGAGCATTTCTTCATGTGTTTTTTTGCCATTTGTATTTCTTCTTTGGGCAAATGTCTATTCAAGTCCTTTGCCCATTTTTTAATTGGGTCATTTGTCTTTATATTGTTGGCTTGTAACATCTCTTTATATATCCTGGATATTAAACCCTTATTGGGTATGTGATTTCCAAATATTTTCTCCCACTGAGTCGGCTGCCTTTTCATCCTTTTGACAAAGTCCTGTGAGGTGTAAGTGTTTAATTTTGAGGAGGTCCCATTTATCTATTTTTTCTTTTGTTGCACATGCTTTGGGTGTAAGGTCCAAGAAACCACCACCTACTACAAGGTCTTGAAGATGTTTCCCTACTTTTCTTCTAGTAGTTTTATGGTCCTGGCTTTTATATTTAGGTCTTTGATCCATTTTGAGTTGATTCTTGTATAGGGCGTGAGATAGGGATCCTCTTTCATTCTTTTGGTTATAGATATCCAGTTCTCCCAGCACCGTTTGTTGAAGAGACGGTTTTGTCCTGTTAGCATGGACTTGGTAGGTTTGCCCAAAACAAGTTGACTGTATTGGTGAGGGTTTATTTCTGGATTCTCAATTCTATTCCACTGATTGATAGGTCTATCTTTATGCCAGTACCATGCTGTTTTGACCACTGTAGCTTTGTAATATGTTTCAAGGTCAGGTAGTGAAATTTCTCCCAGGTTGCTCTACTTTTTTAGAATGCTTTTGCTTTCCCTTCCAAATGAATTTGGTAATTGCCTTTTCTAATTCTGTAAAGTAAGCTGTTGGGATTTTAGCTGGATTGCATTGAATCTATAAATCAGTTTGGGTAAGATTGACATCTTCACGATATTTATTCTTCCAATCCATGAACACAGAATATCTTTCCATTTGTTTAGGTCTTTTTAAATTTCTTTTAGCATTGTTTTGTAGTCTTCTGCATATAGGTCCTCCACTTCTTTGGTTAAATTAATTCCTAGGTATTTGAATCTTTTTGTTGCTACTGAAAATGGAATTTCCCCCCTGATTTCCCTTCACATTTTTTCAGTAGTAGTGTACAAAAACATTACTGATTTTTGCTTGTTGATCTTGTATCCTGCCACTTTGCTGAACTCATTTATTAGCTCAAGTAGCTTTGTTGTGGATACTTCAGAATTTTCTAAGTACAGGATCATGTCATCCACAAACAGTGAGAGTTTTACTTCCTCTTTTCCTATTTGGATGCCTTTAATTTTTTTTCTTGTCTAATTGTCCTAGCTAGAACTTCTAGTACAATATTGAATCACAATGGTGACAGTGGGCATCCTTGTCTTGTTCCCAATCTTAGAGGGAAAGCTTTCAACCTTTCCCCATTGAGTACAATGTTGGCTGTGGGTTTTCCACATATGCCTTTTATCATATTGAGCAATTTTCCTTCTATTCCTATCTTTTGAAATGTTTTTATCAAAAAATGATGCTGCATTTTGCCAAATGCCTTTTCTGCATTGATTGAGATTATCGTATTGTTTTTTCCTTCAATTTGTTAATATTGCTATTACATTGATTGATTTTCTTGTGTTGAACCAGCCTTGCATTCCAGGAATAAATACCACTTTGTTGTGATGTATAAGTCTTTTGATATGTCATTGGATTCGATTTGAAAGTATTTTGCTGAGAATTTTTGCATCTATGTTCATTAGAGAGATGGTCAATAATTTTCTTTTCTTGTAGTATCTTTATCTGGCTTTGGTATTAGGGTGATGTTGGCTTCATAAAATATGTTGGGTAATTTTCCCTCCTCTTCAATTTTTTGGAAAAGTTTAAACAGGATTGGTGTTAATTCTTTTTGAAATGCTTGGTAGAATTCACCTGAGAAGCCATCTGGTCCTGGACTTTTCTTTGCCTGGAGATTTTTGATGACAGATTCAATCTCCTTAAATGTGATTGGTTTGTTAAGTTCTTATATTTCTTGTAGCATCAGTGTAGATTGGTTGTACATTTCTAGGAATTTGTCTTTTTCATCTAGTTTGTCTAGTTTGTTGGCATACAATTTCTCATAATATTGTCTTATGTTTCTTTTTATTTCTGTGGGGTCAGTTGTAACTTCCTCCTTTCATTTCTGATTGTATTTATTTGCATGTTCTCTCTTTTTTTCTTTGTTAGTCTAGCTAGGGGTTTGTCAATTTTATTGATCTTCTCAAAGAACCAGCTTTTGGTTTTGTTGATTTTCTCTATTGATTTTTTGTTCTCAATTTCATTTATTTCTGCTCTAATCTTTAATATTTCTTTACTTCTGCTTGCTTTGGGATTGGTTTGCTGTTCTTCTAGTTTCTCTAGTTGTTCAGTTAAATCTTTGAGGTTAGCTCTTTCTTCTATTTTTTAATATAGGCTTTTAGGGCTATAAATTTCCCTCTCAAGACTGCCTTTGCTGTATCCCATAAGTTTTGATAAGTTGTGATCTCGTTTTCATTTGTTTCAATATATTTATTGATTTCACTTGCAATTTCTTCTTTGATCCACTGTTTATTTAGGAGTGTGTTCAGCTTCCAGATATTTGCAAATTTACATTTTTCCAGTCTATTATTGAGTTCCAGTTTCTTTCCATTATGATCTCAGAAAGTGTTTTGTAAATTTCAATCTTTTTATATTTATTGAGAGCTCCATTGTGCCCTAACATGTGGCCTATCCTGGAGAAAGATCCATGGGCACTTGAGAAGAATGTATAACTTGCTGAGTTTGGATACAATGTTCTGTATATGTCTGTTAGGTCTAATTCGTTTATCATATTGTTCAAGTTCTCTGTTTCCTTGTTGATCTTCTGTCTAGTTGTTCTATCTAATGATGTGAGTGGGGTATTAATGTCTCCAATGATTATTGTAGAGATGTCTGTTTCTCCCTTCAGTTTTCCCAGAGTTTGTCTCATGTATTTTGGGGCACCCTGGTTAGGTGCATAGATATTTATGACTGTTAGATCTTCCTGGTGGATTGTCCCTTTTACTAATACATAACGGCCTTCTGTATTTCTTATAACTTTTTTGCATTTGAAGTCTGTTTTGTCTAATATTAGTATAGCTACCCCTGCTCTTTCCTGGTTACTATTCACTTGGAGTATCTTATGGATGGCTAATGTTTTTTACCCATTCTGTCAGCCTGTATCTTTTGATTGGGAAGTTTAATCCATTCACATTCAATGATATTACTGTAAATGCATTATTTACTTCCACCATTTTATTCTTTGGTTTTCTCATCTTGTATCATATTTTTGTCTGTTTTTTTTTTTTTTA
>JAQZBX010079890.1:0-13908 GCA_029593785.1 Cabassous unicinctus
GGAGGGGGCCTGCAGCTGCAGGCAGGATAATCCCATCCACCGTATCCATGGAATATAAACCTTCTCTCACTTGGAGGTGGAGTGGACATCACCATCCCAAAACCCCCAGGATTGGGGGAAGAGCTATGGACTAGAATGGACTTGGTGGTGTTCTGTCATATATTGTGATTCAAGCAATGGAAGAAATTGTAACAGTGAGATGGAGACAGTGGCCACTGGACATTTTCAGGGCAGGGAGGGGAGAGGCAGTCGAAATACAGGGGTTTTTTGGGACTTGAGGTTTGTCATGAGTGGCATTGTGGCAACAGATGTAGGCCATTTTACATCAGCATATACCACGCAGAACTGTGTGGGAGAGAGGGTGGTCTATGATGTGAAATGCGGTCTATGCTTGGTGGCAAAGCCCCAGGATGTGTATATCTATTATGGGTGATGTTCCACACTGATGAAGGATGTTGGTGTGGGAAGTTGTGGGAGGTGTGGGAGGTGGGGAACATGGGAATCCTTGTAATTTCTGAGTAATAATTAGGTAATCTAAGCACCTTTAAAATATATATATATATAAAATAACATTTATGTAAGAAAATACACATATATGCATATATATTTGTATATCATTTTACAAATATTGGTATGTACTGTGAAAAATCTTGATTTTTATGAGCAATAAAAAAAAAAGAAATCTAATGGTGCATAAAATACTCATTTAAAATGTGATTTAATATTGTCATCACACGTTAAGATGAATTAAAAATTAGTGTATTTTAAAAAAAGAGATGTGACAATCTTCATGGATTGTTAGTAATTTGCAGGAAAATTCCCCAGAATCCAAAATCAGACAATGAATACTTCCATATATTTGTATTTTTGTTGACAAGAAACTTTTCTTTATAATGACAGAGAGGTTACAGGAAATGAAGAAATGGAAGAATATTGCATATATGGAGAGGGCCCCATTTTCTGAATCCATTGTATATTTATGCTAATTTATGGAACCTCAAAACACTGACTCTTAGAGATCACTTTTTTTAAACAAATCAAGTTTATTGATACATATTAATAAAGCATAAATCCACCCAAAGTGTACAATCAATTGTATTTGGTATAATCACATAGTTGTGCACTCATCACTTCAATCATTATTAGAACATTTTCATTATTCCAGTAATAATAATAATAAACAAAAATGCCTCATCACTTCTCAATCTTTCTATGCTTCATCTGCCATACATAGCTGCTATTCTGTTTCCATCTCTCTAGTTTAATTGTGTTTATATTTTGTAAAAACAGTCATATATGCAATATTACCCATATTCATATTTCACAGGTTTCACTGTTATATAGTCCCATTTTACATTTTTTAGCTTTCCTTCTAGTAATAGACATGACTTTAGACTTTCCCTTTCAACCACTGTCAAACCCATAAAATAGCTCTGCAAGTTGCAAACACTATAATGTGCTTTCACCATTTCCATTCATTTCCAAAAATTTACAATAACCTTTCTCTGCACAGAAAAACCCTCAGCTTTCCATTCTCTACCTCATTCTATTTTCTGGTGATTTGTATTCTAATTATTAACTTCATGAGTTTACACAATATACTTAGTTCATAATAGTGCAATCATACAGTAGTTGTCCTTTTGTGTCTGGCTTGCTTCACTGAACATCATGCCCTCCGTGTTCATCCACATTGTCATATGCTTCACAACTTCATTTCTTCTTACAACTGCATAATATTCCATCATGTGTATACACCACAATTTGTTCATCCATTCATTGGCTGATGGAGACCCGGGTTGTTTCCACCTTTTGGAAATTGTGAATAACACCACTATGAATATCAGGGTTCAGATGTCTTTCCATGTCACTGCTCCCTTAGTTCTCCTAGGCATATACCTAGTAATGGTATTGCTGGGTCACAGGGAAATCTATATTCAACTTCCTTAGGAACTGCCAAACAGTCTCTTGGAGATCACTTTTGAACATCTTTCCTTCAAAGTTATATACTTTATATGGATAAAAGTCCCTAAATAATTTAAAACCAGAAGTAAGAAAGAGCTGCTCTTGCAGAATATTCAATTTTGTAAGGCAAACCTGCATGAGAGCTGTCTGAAGAGAAGACAGGAGCTGCACAATGTGTTCTGGCCCCCTATTCAATCAACTATTTTTACTTCTTATCCAAAGCTTTGTTTATAACCCTGATGTCCATTGATGGTTCATGGGTTGTTGCATGGGACCCAAGGTGTGTCTAAAGCACTTGATTGTGGCTGCAAACATATTTGTCTGTGCATGTGTATGTGAGTAGGTAGGAAGACCTATCTTATCTTTAAGGGAAATGAAACCCACAAGTGTTTAGGCATAATTGACATTAATGTGTCATGTAGGAGAAGGATAATCACTCTGAATCACCTTGTTTACTTATTAAACATTTAATTTATTTTAAAAAGTTTATTGAGGGTTACAGAGTTCCAGACCCTAGATTGTCTGTTGAGTAGTAAATGATTCAAAGACCCACTTTGGTGAGTTTGAGGATTTGGGGGTTGATTGAGAGAGACAGGGACTGTGGCAACAACAAATAACAAATTTTAATGGGTAACACTTGGACAGTGTTGCATGAGAGGGGAACTTTCTCCCAGCAAGAGATCTTCCATAGTCAGTGATTTGAAGCTACCACCCAGAAGGGGTGCAGGCCAAGGGAACATCTGAGACAGGATAATTGGAGAGGGGGCTTACATGTCTAGATGATGTCACTCAGCAACATGGTGGGAAGTTACTGTGTCAGAGACCTCCAGTGCCAGCTGTGGTTTAAGGTCTTTTATAGCTGCAGGGTCTTTATTACTTATGGCCAACAGATGCTGGACACAATTCTGTGGGGTATGCAAAGTAGTCATGCTCTGAATGGCTAAAAAGTATGCATATTTGCCCTATGTTTAAATAATTGAATATGTAAGATTTGACTTTGGTGTCAGTGGGCTTTGTGCTAAAGGTCCTTCTCTGTTACGAAGAATTAAGCAGCACGGGAGCCATAAGGACAATCTTTGGTCCATTTATCCATACCCTGTTCCCATGTTGTGTTATGATCTGAGTTGTACTTGTTTTGAAATTCCTGAGTTTGGAGCCAGTGATAAAGCATCCTAACGACCTGGAATCCAGTACACAAACTAGGATTTCAAATCCTATTCACAGCCAGACTGCCCATTTAATGGGGGAAACATCAGGAGATTACATCAAAGAAGGAGAAAATTGTGATTCATTCCATCTGATTAGTCAATAAAATGTTATCATGGCAAGTTTGGTGGATGTCCCTGGCTATCTGTAAAACTTGAGTGTTCTCTACATATGTGAAGCAATATGGGTTAGTGAATCACAGACCCCTCCTTCAAAGCCAATAAGTAATCTAGGTGTATGCAGGCTTCTAATATCATAGCCTCTAAATTACAATGAGATTCAGGCAAGAGATCAGTCACTGGACCATCTGTTTAAAACTGGTGTAGATGACTCGTTGGAGATGTTTTTATTTAATTGTGTGATGTTTAGCAATTATTCCTACTGCTCCCCAAAGTCAGTGTTCCTAAGGTGGTTAATAGCAGGGGTAATAATTATGACAGCTTATTTGTGGCATTGGAAATTCATGCCTATTGTGGTTTCTGAGGGCAAGTGGTAGGGTCTGCACCTGAGAAAATACCTATTGCAATTTTAACCAAACCCAAGTATAGAAAATATTGTCCAGGGGAAGATTTTGATAATGGCAACCATTTGATTATATTTCAAGCCCCCCTGGCTCCCTTTGCTGCCTGTATTCTCTGTATGCCTATCAAGTTTCAGTTTGTATGAATTAGTGAAATTCCAGGCAGTGCTAATGAGAGAATATAAAGTTATAATCTCCAACTTGTGGGGATCTTTTGCCTTAGTGAATATTTTCCATTGGCAGTATGCTTAAGCTGTTATTAAGACTAATATGGGGTGGGCAGCTTCCAAGCCACAAAAATCCATACAACAATGTATATGTGGGCAGGGTCCAAAGCCGCCTCTGTAGTTCATTTCTACTTTCTGCAATAATTGTGGAGGACCCTTTAGGAGGGAAACCTTTTTCCATTCCATATCATGACATCTAATTGTTCAATTTCAGCCCCTATTAGAGGAAGCTTGCAGTTACACTTATATTGCCAGGTAGCCTCTTTAACTTTTAGTTTCTGAACTAGGTCCTTAAGAAGAGACTGGGCCTTTGTTTAAGAGAGGAAACATGTCTTCTCTAAATGAAGCTACTCCTCCTTGGTACTCTCCTTTTGCCTTTTCTGTCTTTATTCCTTTGCAGATGGTTAGCAGCAAAGCAGATGGCAATCTATCCTCATCACTGTCATGGTATTATGGTGCTACCTCCTCCTCTAGGGAAGCCTAGTCCACCTTCCCAGCTTCCTTCTCCCTGTGCTGTCTTCACTGACAATTTAAGCTTCTACCACCACTCCTGGAAGTATCATCATGGGAAGCTGTTATGAGAAATACCAACAAGTGTCTGATGATTTGGAGCACCTCTTTAGTGAGGAAGAAACTTCCTTTAGGTGTCCTAGGAGGGGCAAGGATATAAACTTCCTTGCCTTTAGTCTGGCTAGAAGCAAAGGTTTAAGTCTCCATATCTCTCCAGAGAGGGAATAAAATGACAAAACCCACCACTCCCCTTCCAAGACCCTCTCTTCCCCCTCCCTACCTTTTTCACTTCTTCTCTTCTGTTCCTCCATCCCCTTTGGCATTCCTGGTGATCACAAACCTCTAGTTGATACAGCCCTACTCCCTTCTCTCTGCACTGCCCTCTTGCCTCAGTTTCCCTCTGCATACTGCCATTGTTGTGCCTGGTTTTGCCTAGTTCCTCTGCTCTTGCTGATCTGTTCCCTCCTGCACACCCTGTCCCCTCACATACATATCATACATGTGCACACACAAACACACATACACATATATATGTATCATAGTGTATATATATTTAGTAGAGGTATAATTTTTCCACGTATTATTTTAAGCTTATTAGTCTTTAAAGATATGTTCAGGTAGGCAAATGTACATCTGTCTCATTATTGTATTTTCTCATTAATTTTAAATGCCATATAATATTCCATATAATGAATGGCTAAAATTTATTGAAGTGTTCCCAGTTGATAACTATGCAGAAATTAATTGTTTGAGAAGAGCCTCCCCTTATTCAGCATTCAGCAAATGTTAGATAAAATTTGTTCAGTGAATTTTTACTTTGATTAATTATGAGTCTTAAAATAACAGAGCCTTAAATGAAAGAAAGGCTAATTTGTCATCCAGTTTAAAAATGCAGTCATAACTGTTGAGTGAAAAAGCTTAATTTATAATGGACATCAGAAAAAGGGCTGGTGCCATGCTTCAGTTTTCATTGCTCCTCCTGCCTGCCTACCATACATATCATCCCTAGTCATAAGACATTGAAAGAAGTAGTTTATCGTAGAAATCCTGAAAATGAAAAGCAAACAAAAGAAACAAATTTTCAAAACCTTAAGGTGTCATTATTATAAATGAGCCAAGCATTTTCTTAAGATGTCCTGTGGTGGGATGGGATCCTGTTAGCTCTACTAGGAGGCATGCTGATGCCTTGATAGGCCTGGGGAGGGGTCTCCTGCTTCAAGAGGGGGAGAAATTCATGAGGCCCTGAGAACTTGCTTCATTTACATTTACATTTCACAATGGGACAAAGAGCTCCCAGGCAATCCCAATCCAAGTAGATAGGGAAGAAATAAATACTGGGCATGCTACCTGAGAATTCTTGTAACTGACATTCCTGTAAAGCACAGAGATACTGTGGCTCATAAGACCTCCAGGTAAAATAGTTGTGTGTTAAAATCCTGTGGGTTGGAAGTCATGCTTTCTTCCAGTGTGGTGATTTGAAGCCATGTACCAGAGAAAATGTATTCTTTCCCCCCACCCCGAGATGTCTCTCTTGCCTGTTTGCTCATTGTTTTTGCTCATTGTTTGCTCATTGTTTTTGCATTCATTGTCTGCTTGTTGTTTTTGCTCATTGTCTTTTTTTCTTTTATGAAGCACTGGGAACCAAATCTGGGACCTCCTGTGTGGAAGGAACATGCTCAGTTGCTAGAGCCACATCTGCTTTTTGCTCATTTTGTTTTTGCTTATTGTCTGCTCCTTGTTTTTTGTTTGTTTGTTTTTGCTCATTGTCTGCTTATTGTTTGTCTTCTTTAGGAGGTACCAGGAACTGAACCCTGGACCTCCCATGTGGGAGGTGGATGCACAACTGCTTAAGACACATTCACTCCCCAAAAATGTATTCTTAAACTTAGTCCATTTCTGTGGGTGTGAACCCATTTTAATTAGTACCTTTGGATGAAGTTACTTCAGTTAAGGTGTGGCTCATCTCAATCAGAACGGGTCTTAGTCCTATTACTGGAGTCCTTTATAAGAATGAAATTCAGATAGAGAAATCCACAGAGAGAGTAGCCAGAAAGTGAGCATCAGTGGAACCCAGAAGAGAAGGGAGAGATCAGGAGATGCTGCCCTGTGCCTTGCCATGTGACAAGCTAAAGACAAAAGATAACCAGCAGCCAGCCCCAGAATGCCACAGTCTTTGAGGAGAAAACATTGCCCTGATGATACCTTGATTTGTGCTTTCTCTTCACCTCAAAGCCATGAGCTAATTAATTCCCATTGTTTAAGCTCACCCATTGCATGGTATTTACTTGAGACTAAAACAAGTCTCAAGGAGACTAAAACATGCACTTTCTAGGTTTAGATACTTGCCTGCTTTCAAGTTAGCTCTACATAGCAATGCACAGTCATTTAAACTGATGGACTTTTTAGTGCAAATTTAATCTTGATAAGAATATGGAAAGAATGATAAAGGTAATATTTCAGGGTAGAATCTTACCCTTAAAACTTTCTGCTTTTTCTGTCCTTGCTTCTCACCATTTGCTGTGCTGGTCTGTGCCCACCTCCCAGCACACCTCATCACCATGCCTCACAAAATTGAGGAAATTAAGGACTTCCAGCTCACAGCCAGGCAAAAGGATCCCAAATCTGTCAAGATCAAGAAAAATAAGGATAATGTGAAATTTAAAGTTTGCTGCAGCAGATATCTTTATACTTTGGTTATCACAGACAAAGAGAAGGCAGAGAAACTGAAGCAGTCCATGCCCCCAGGTTTGGCAATGAAGGAGCTGAAATGAACCAGATGTGCTGGTTTGAACTGTATTAAAATTTTTAAATTTCAAAAAAACTTTCTACATTTTAATATCATTACAAGAATTGCATTCTAGATATGATCAATACTGAAGCAAATTCACAGAGACTAGTTTTCCTGTTTTAATATGGGGTTTGGGATTTCTTGATAAAATAGGCTCAAATGATGGAGAGATTGTATGTAAGATCATTTAGAAACTGAGCACCATCACTGTTATGCTAATATCACACACTAAGAGCATGTGCCCTTCTGTTTGGGATATAATAGGGCCATTTTCCCTCCAAAGTAAATTGATGACACTGTCTCCTTCTGCCCTGGCTGGTCAGTTTTCTCTGATGGCAAGGGTGGTACATAACTAATAAAGCATTTCATAATAAGTGATAAAGCCACACTGTTGAAAAAGATTAAAGGCAAAAATGCTCAAATATGGCATGGAAGGTTAAGTAGTGTAGTCTTGATTGAGTATATTTCCAAAAACAACCTCACCAGGGTTCAACTCATAGAACATCTACATTCTATTTCTGGGAAAGGAGCACAGAAAGACCCAATTTCAGGCTTCCATTTTTTCCCTAAATTAGAACCACAGAGTCTGAATCTTGTGTACCTTTGAACATGTTCTTCAACCCTGCAGTGTTTCACTGTGTACAGAAATTTTCTTTCAGCTTCACATAAGACATGATAAATACAAGAAAATAAAAATGAGGTAAAAAGAATGTGACTGGCATTTTTATCTGTTTTCTGGGATACAATTCCCTAAAACAGTGAGTTCTGAGCTCAGATACAGTTTATTGTGGGTTCCAGGCCAGGCTCTAACTCTGTTCTTTTATCCCCAGTGGATGGTTTCTTGTGGAAGGGGACCTAGTTCACACCTTAAGATGACATGTTCCCAAATCCAAGAGCTGATTTTAATCACTTTATTCAAATACAGGATTAATGAAAGCTAGAAACTCAAATTGGAGCTTGTAATATAGCCACAGCTTTTCTCCATTAAAGGGCTTTCTTCAATTACCCAAGCCCTGGGCTTCAGCTTGAAAACTGAAGGGAATATGAGAATATTAAACAGTAGGGCAAATTCAGTCTCTCATTTATTCTAACCTAGAATAAACATTGATACCATTTGAGAATCACTGACATAGAGGGAGATAGTTTGCTTTCTGTTTTCCTTGAGAGTGGCCAAGTCAAATGAATGGCAAGCAGATTATCTTGGTATCTTAGAGTCCATAGTTAAAACTCTGGAGTGGGGAGAAAATTCCCAAGGCCCAGCAGAATGTTGTTTATACTCTTCAGTCCTGGATGATGGGCCCAATATACTCCTACTGCAACACTCTGCTATATGTGCAAGTTTGTAAAGTTAATCTTCAAGTTAAATGATTCATTCTCACTCTCCCAGCTGCTTCCTGCTGCAAATCCTCAGTCTAATTTTACACACCTATAGCAGTAGTGTGGTCGAGTGATTTCATTTGTCCCATGACTACTACAAAAAGGAAGATGGAAAAACATGAATGAACCCCACAAATGGCACCTCTGAAGTAAGAATTGTGGCAAAATGAATTGAGTGGGGGTTCTTATGGCAAATTTTTACTCTGAAACTTGCTCACAGTTTTAAAAATCAGGAAAGACCTTAAAAGAGCTAAAAGGGAGCACAGGTATTATTGTGAGCCCTTTAATTTGTTCCCAGCCCCCGACCTCACAGTAGCCTTCTGAGTCAAGTTCCCTTTTCCACCTCTTTATATATAGATGGTGACAGAGAGGCAGAGAGAGCTTAAGAGCCACTCTAGATACAGTGACAGGTGGAGATGAATACTTAGCCCATCCAGCTTCTAAGAAACTTCATTACACCTTGCAGTGTGTGGACGCGATGGACTTCAAAGTGTTGCGGGATGGATCAGATCCCATGATGGAAAGCCTTTCAAGAACATTGTTCAGTTTCTCAGTGTAAAGCAACCTTTGCAATTCTAATTGACTTGTTAATTTTTCACTTCCTGTATACTATGTTCACTTTTTATGATAGAGCTATGAGAAATTCACGAGAGTGAAAAACAAAATAGGTTTCTTTACCTATGCTAAGGAAACCCCTCAGTAAGCATCTGACAGGGATTCCTTGGGGCAGGTACCAAGTTACATCTGGTGGAGGAGGGCCTCAGTCACCCCCTTGCTTAAGCTGCCCCCCTACTGTGCTTCTGTCACCCCTGTGTCTCTGTGCTCCCTGGGCTGGGAACACTGGCTTGGGTCAATGTTGGCCATGTGATCTTAGACAGGTCACTCTCCTTGAGTTCCCCAAAATTCATCAATAAACTGGATATCTCCTTACTGGACAGGGCAGAGGGTTTATGGGATGGAGGAGGGGAACACTCAAGCAGGTGATTCCTCCAGGGGGAATCATATTGGAAGGCAGAGAAACCCATTGTGATACATCCTGGGCTTTACCCAGGGATTGGTCAGTAGGTTGGGGGTGATGTTAAGACCCAGGATCCCTGGCCTGAGGAGTCTGGGCCCTGGAGCAGTGACTCCCCACTCCTGCTCTTTCTGTGGGTCCTTCCTTCCCTAGGCCTTCCCTGTTGACTGTGCTGAGGAGTCCACCCACTGGGTCACTGGCATTGAGGAATCTGAGTACCACCTCAGTAATTCAGCCAGAGGGCAGAAAGGGAGAGAAAGGGGTTCCTTTCACCCCCAAATGTAGAGCCTGGAGCTTCTGCCCCTCACTCTCTTTGGGTTTGGAACAATTGTTGGTTTACAATTGCCCATAGTATTCTCTTGAAATCTTTTTATTTCTCTAAAGTCAGTAGTAATGGCCCCAACTTTAATTTCTCATTTTAATTATTGGTGTTTTCTCTTTTTTCTTTGTCAGTCTACTAAAGGTTTGGAAATTTTATTGATGTTTTCACAGAACCAACTTTTGATTTTGTTTATTTCCTCTATTGTTTTTCTTTTCTATATTTTGCATTTGTATACTCTAATCTTTATTATTTCCTTTTATTCATAATTTTGGATTTAGTTTGGTCTTCTTTTTATAGTTCCTATAGAAGTGATTCTCCCCTAGACAGAATGTAGCTGGGTCATTTTTTAAAAATTCATTCTGCCAATCTCTGCTTTTTAATTGAGCAGTTAATCCTTTTACATATAAAATAATTACTAAGGGGGAAGCAGCTGTGGCTCAAGCAATTGAGCTCCCATTTGCCATATGGAGGACCCGGGTTCGATCCCTGGGAACTCCTGGTAAAAAAAAAAAGTAAAAAGGCATCCCAGACCTATGCAGTGAGGCACAGGTCCCCATGCGGCAAGCAACACACCAAAAAGATGATGACACAACCAGATAGAAAAAAAGAAAAAGATAATTACTAAAGGAGGAGTTTTTTCTGTCATATCTCTTTGTTTTCTACATATAATATATATTTTTCTCATGTCCTCCATTACTCCTTCTTTGAGGTTAAATTGATATTTTTCTAGTGTACAAATTTTATTTCTTTCTGATTTCCTTGTTTTGGATGTTTTTAGTTATTTTCTTAGTGATTACCCTAAGGATTACAATTAATAAACATGTAACAATCTTGATTGATGTACTATTAACAAAGGAGAATAATATAAAATATCTCTAATCTTATACCGCACCATCAAGCCCTTGTTTTGTTGTTATTGTCACAACTTACATCTTTATATATTGTGTTCCCATTAACATAGGTTTATAATTTTTGTTTTAGGCAATTGTCTCTTAATTATATTGGAACAAAAGTGGAGTTACATACCAAAAAGTACATTAATACTAGTAGTCTCAGTTTGCCAGAACTGCTACAAAAATACCACACTGTGGGTTGGTTTAAACAACAAGCATTCATTGCCTCACAATTTTGAAGGCTAGAAGTACAAAATCAAGATGTTAGCAAGGCCAGGCTTTCTCTCAGATTTGCCAGCATTCTGGTGATAGCATTCCTCTGTCACATGGTGATCTCTCTTTCTCCTCTTCTGGCCCTTTGCTTCTAATCTCCATGTTCAATATCCTTTGCTCATAAACTACATCAAGTTGGATTCAGGCCTAAGCTCATTTGGTTCTGCCAAAGGATCTTCAAAGATCCTATTCACAAATAACTCCACACCCTGACTCATCTTAACATATTCAGATACCATTTTCAAATGGGTTTGCACCCATACAAATGTTGATTTAGACTTGAACATGAAAAAAACAACAACACTTGAACATGTCTATGGTACAGGATTCAATCTGCAACATACCTGGATCCAAAATTTTAAAAATAAATAAATAAATAAACAAATAAACACCTATTCTAGCCTTTGCATATCAGCTGTGTTGTAGTACTCCTTTATGTTTAGCCAGACCATTTACACCACTGCTTTGGTCTTCACTTCCTAATTTTCTGAAGCTTATCAGCCAGATGTGGCAACATAGAATCTCCTCAGTCCTTTTCCAGTCACAAGTGCTATCCAAGTCATGTGCTGGGCTTTCTAGAGTCCCCTTCAACACAGAAGCTTTTCAAAACCCTTATTCCCTAAAGCAACTCTCTTCCCGGTTTTCCTAGCCAGGGTTTGATGTGTCTATTATTTACTTCACCTGTCATTTTTCTGCCAGGCAACAGAGCTTGCTCATGTGCTTTTCAATGTTTCTAAGGACCATTCTCCCCTTTGCCACTTTTTTGCCCTAAGATAATTCCAAGTCAGGCAAAAGAAAGGCAAGCACCATGCATCAGTCTTTAAGGGAATGCCCAGAGAGATCAAAGCAGATAACACAATTCCTTGGGATCAAACTCTGCCCTGCTTGCTCTGGAACCAGGTACACACACTGGGAACATGGGCTGAAGTCTTCAAAACCACTCCACACTTGAGAGGTTGTGGTGTAGGGTTAATTTAAAATGTTACAAAGCTCTCCTTCATTTAAGTCACCTTTATCTTGATTCAGCCTTCACGTGGTTGCTGTAAATTTTGAATGTTTCCCAGGGTTATGACAAATATGAATCAGACAGCTTTTGCTCTTTTATGAATTGTTTTTGAGGAAGGATGAGCAATAGGAGCTTCCTACTCCAGTATACTTGCTGATACCACCATCTGTACATAGTTGTGTGTTTGCAAAACAATAATGCATTTTTAAACAATTTATTGAAGTATATCATTCATACATGAGCATAAATAAACTATAAGTGTTCAGTAAACATTGTAAACTTACAAAACAAACATGCATAACATCATACAGGGCTCCCACACATCACCCCCACCCCCAGCCCCACAAACACCCTGCATTGTTGTGAAAAATTTGTTAACAAATCATGACAGAGCATTGTCAAAGTATTACTACTAACTGTAGTCCATATCTTCCTCTCCTATACATTTTTTTAAAGGATTTATTTATTTACTTACTTTTATCCATTTTTAACCACCCCCTCCCATTTTTGCTATTTCTATGTCCATTCGCTGGACAACTCTCTGTGTCTGTTTCCTGACCTGTCTTCTCATCCTTCTCCTCCTGTCTTCACTGGGATTCAATCCTGGGAACCTCCGATGTGGGAGAGAGGCGTCCTACCACCTGCGCCACCTTAATTCCTGGTTTTTCAGTGCCTCGTCTTGGCTCTCTCTATGTCACTCTCCTGTTACATCATCATCATCTTGCTGCATGGCTTTCAGGGCCTGACGGCGCACCCGCATGTGAGAAATGGTGGAGCACTTGCGCACGTGGCCTGGGGGGCCCACCTGGTGGCCCACGCGCCTTCTATATTTTTCTTTTTTTAAATTTTTACCCAGGTCCCTCCATATGGGAGACGGACACCCAACCACCTGAGCCCCATCTATCCGCCTGCTGTATCTCTTAAGGTTGACCAAAGATACCCAGAATTACAGTCTTTTCCCATACAGGATGGTCATATAATAAATCAGGCTTGGTTTATCACCAGCATTCTTAAAACCAGACCTAGGGAGAAAAACTGGTCTAGGGGCACATGCATGGTTTCAATATAGCAAATGTTTAGCCTACCCTGATTATCACAAAATCAGGACAGCAAGAATATTTGCAATATAATAATGCATTTTAAAGTAAGAAACTCCCATATCTCATCACTCCCTATAAGGCAATGGATTTTAAAGGCCTCTGCACCTCAAAATTATCTGCTAGTCTTTTTAAAAATATTATATCTAGGATCTATCGTTAGAAATTATGATTTAATTGTTATTTGGTTTTGATCTAGGCATTCAAAGTTTAAAGGATCCTAAGGTAATCCCTTGGCCTTGAATAGGCATCATAGGTTGAAAACCACTTTTGTCAAGAAGGGGTGATGCTTGGATATAGTGGATGGGATTATCTTGCCTTCAGCTGCAGGCCCTCTCCATTCCCTGGGATGGCTGTTGCCCATCGTCGTCTCCTCGCCATCACCTTCCAAGTCCACTCAGGAATTGTGGGAGGAGTTGTGGACTAGAGCGGAATTGGTGGTGTTCTGTTGTTGACATACTGTGATTCAAGTAATGGAAGAAATTGTAACAGTGAGGTGGAGCCAGTGGCCATTGGACATTTTTGGGGCAGGGAGAGGAGGGGCAGTTGAAATACTCGGGCTTTTTTGGGACTTTGGGGGTTGTCCTGAGTGGCGAAGCAGCGACGAATGTAGGCCATTTTCCATCAGAATATACCATGCAGAACTGGATGGGAAAGAGTGTGGTCTGTGATGTGAACTGTAGTCTATGCTCGGTGGCAAGGCCCCAGGATG
>JAQZBX010079891.1:0-13905 GCA_029593785.1 Cabassous unicinctus
TTACCATATGGGAGGCCTGGGTTCGCGTCCCGAGGCCTCCTTGTGAGGGCACGCCGGCCTGAGCGGTGCGGTGGGCTGATGCAGCAACCTCACGGCAGGAAGCGGGTGTGGCGCAATGGATAGAGCACCCGTTTACCATATGAGAGGCCCCGGGTTCGCTTCCCGGCGCCTCCTTGTGAGGGCAGGCCGGCTCGCGCGGTGCCGTAGGCTGATGCGGCAAGACCTCACAGCAAGGGGGAGATAAGCAGACACAGAGAAGACACGCAGCGAATGGACACAGCAGCACAAGCAGCAAGGGGGGGGATAAATAAAATAAAATAAATAAATCTTAAAAAAAAAAAGTTAAAAAAAAAAAAGAAATACAAGGGAATACTTGCTATAAAAATCAGGATAAGGTTGTTTTGGAGGAAGATACGGGTCTGTGACTGGTATGCAATAGGGTGGCAGGAAAAATTCTATTTTTTACCTGAGTGGTGACTACAAGTTCACTAATTTCTACAGTTTTTATGTGTATTTTTCTGTTCCTATATTACACTTTACAATACAAAGTTTTTAAAACACTATAGTTATAAAAAATATAGTAGCTTATGGAGATAAATAATCCACCTGGTGAATGGTAAAAAAAAGAGTATGTGCAATAGACTTTTATTATAATATAGTTGATTATTATGATATATTTGGGCTAGTGTAGGCCCATTTATGTCTTCCAAAGCTTAACCATCATCTTAGTTTACCAGATCTGCGATAAAAAAAACACCACAGAACTTCTGGGAAGATGGCGGACTAGAAGACACGGCACTCTCTTCTCTCCCAAAAAAATAGCTAGAGGACAGGCAGAAAGCCTGCGGGAAAAAATCTTCTAGGGTTTAGGACACGAGGGGAAAGCTGGACACTGCCCAGAAGAGAGAGGGAAAAAGGAAAAGAATCGTGACAGCAAAACTGTGAGTTAAAAGTGGAAGCTGCCACTGCTGACACCCTCCTCCACACTAAAGTCACTTTTGAATACTCAGGCCCCTGGGTTGGTGGCTACAGACAAAGGGGGCCCCAGGGATCTACCTCCCCAGCAAAGGGGAGGGAGGGACACAGCCTAAGGCTGACTCAGCTTTTGACCCACAAATTTGGTCTGCTGTGTCCCAGGAGCCCTTCCAGGCTGAGCCATTGTTTGCCTTGGGAGCCAGCTTGAGATTAAAGAAATCTGGGACTAAAGAGATCAGAACCTATCAATCTCCCTCTCTACTAACCAGGACTGATTGTTGAGGATGCAGAGAGGAGTGGAATTACTTCCTACCCGGGAAAAGGGAGGAGGCTGCCAGGGAAGGTTGGAGAACTGTCTCTGGGAAAATTTGAATTACAAGGCTCTAAGCCTCCACATAGGCAAGAACCTATAACACATTGATCCAGTCTCTGTTGCAGCAAAACCTACTCCCACCAGGCATTGAATGAGAGGGCTGCCAAAGTGCACCATCTGCTGGCAGACCAAGGAAGTGCACATGATGAAACAAAGTAAGAGAGGCTTTTTCTGGCCTTTGTAGCCTCCCTCCCCAAGGCCCTAGAAAGTAGGTCTGCAGCCCATTACTGGGTCCAGAGCCCTGCTTTGAGCAACTAACAGGGACAATCCTAAAGACTCAGAATAGGTTGAACCAAGAATCAAAGAATAGCAGTAACGCATAGCCTCCTGCCACTAAATCCCTGTGAAAGAGAGAGAAATTGAGCATCTGAGTAAACTCACCATCCTAATCAGATGCCCAGACATCAGCAAAAAATTACAAGCCATACTAAGAAAATGGAAGAAATGGCCCATGAAAAGGAATATATCAAAACCCCTGAAGAGACACAGGATTTGAGACAACTAATTAACAAGATGCACACAAATTTCCAAAATCAAATTAATGAGCTAAAAGACAATATGGCTAAAGAGATAAAGGACATCAAGAAGACACTGAGCAAGCACAAAGAAGAATTTGAAAACCTGAATAGAAAAGTAACAGATCTCATGGGCATGAAAGACATGATTGGTGAGATCAAAAACACATTAGGGAAGTGGATGTGGCTCAGGCAACTGAGCTCCTGCCTACTACATGAGAGGTCTGTGGTTCGGTTCCCAATGCCTCCTAAAGAAGATAGTGAGCTGGTGTGATGGGCAGGCATGGCAAGCTGACACAACAAAAGATACAAGAAAAAAAAAAACATAATGAAAGACACAACTAAGCAGGAAGCAGAGGTTCCTGGTGCCTCCTAAAGAAAAAAACAATGAGCAAGACTGTGAGCTGATGCGATGGGCAGGTGCAGCAAACTGATGCAACAAGATGATGCAACTAGAGACACAAGAAGAAAAAATGAGAGACACAATAAAGCAGGGAAGAGAGGTGGCTCAAGTGATTAGGCACCTCCCTCCCACATTGGAGGTCCTGGGCTCAATTCCTGGTGCCTCCTAAAGACACAGCACACAGCAAGTTAAAAAAACAATGAGGGAGTGGAAATAAATAAATAAATAAAATCTTAAAAAAAAAACACGTTAGAGGCATACAACAGCAGACTTGAAATGATAGAAGAAGAGGAAAAAGAACAAAGAGAAAAGAATAGAAAAAATTAAGCAGGGGCTCAGGGAGTTGAATGACAACATGAAATGCAACAACATACACTCATGGGAGTTCCACAAGGAGAATAAAAGGGAGAAGGTGCAGAAAGAGTATTTGAGGAAATAATAGCTAAAAATTTCCCAAGTCTCATGAAATGAATGAACTTACACGTCAAGAAGCACAGCATACCCCAATCAGAATAAATCTGAATAGACCTACTCCAAGACACATACTACTCAGAATGTCAAACATCAAAGATAAAGAGAAATTTCTGAAAGCAGCAAAGGAGAAGCAAACCATCACATACAAGGGATGAAGACTTAGTGCAGATTTCTCACCACAAACCATGGAAGTTAGAAGACAGTGATATGAAACAATTAGGAAACTGAAAGTGAAAAACTTCCAGCCAAGAATTCTTTATCCAACAAAATTGTCCTTCAGATATGAAGATGAGTATAAAATATTCACAAACAAACAGAAACTAAAAGAGTTTGTAAAAAAGAATCCACCTTTGTAGGAAATATTAAAGGAAGGCTTGGAGCCTGAAAGAAAAAGACAGAAGAGAGAGGCTTGGAGGAGAGTATAGAAGAAAGAAGAGCAGAAAGGATAACCAAAAGAGTAAAGAGACAGATGAAAATAAGCCATGTCATATGAAAACCAAAGAAGAAAATGGTGGAAGTAAATAATGCATTTGCAGTAATATCATTGAATGTAAATGGATTAAACTCCCTAATGAAAAGATATAGGCTGACAGAATGGATTTTAAAAAAAATGAAAGAAAAAAAAAAAAAGAGAATAAAACAAAAAACATGACCCATCCATGTGCTGCTTACAAGAGACTCACCTTAGACCCAGGAATACAAACTGGCTGAAAGTGAAAGGTTAAAAAAAGATACTCCATGCAAGTAGTAACCAAAAAAAGAGCAGGGCTAGCTATTACTAATACCAGACAAAACAGACTTCAAATGCAAAAATTTATAAGATACAGAAGGCCATTATATATTAAACGGACAATCCACTAGGAAGAAATAAGACATAAGTATCCATGCACCTAACCAGGGTGCCCCAAAATACATGAGACAAACTCTGGTAAAACTGAAGGGAGAAATAGACTTATCTACAATAATCATGGAGACTTCAACATACCACCCACATCATTAGATAGAACAACCAGACAGAAGATCAACAAGGAAACAGAGAACTTGACAATACAATAAACGAGTTAGACCTAACAGACATATACAGAACACTGCAGCCAAACTCAGCAGGTTATACATGCTTCTCAAGTGCCCATGGATCTTTCTCCAGGATAGACCACATGTGATGTCGCAATTCAGCTCTCAATAAATATGAAAAGATTGAAATTATACAAAGCACCTTCTCAGATCATAATGGAATGAAACTGGAAATCAGTAATAGATAGGAAAGAGGTAAATTCACAAATGTGTGGAGGCTGAACAACACACTCCTAAATAATCAGTGGGTCAAAGAAGAAATTGCAAGTGAAATCCGTAAATATATTGAGACCAATGAAAAGGAGAACACAACTTATCAAAACTTATGGGATACAGTGAAGGCAGTCATGAGAGGGAAATTCATAGCCTTAAATGCCTATACTAAAAAAGAAGAAAGGGCTAAAGCCAAAATACCACAGACAGGTTGGCTTAAACAACAGAGAGGTATTGTCTCACAATTTTGGTGGCTAGAATTCCAAAAGCAAGTCATTATCAGGGAGTGCTTTCTCTGAAATCTGTAATGATTTGGTGGTAGCTTGCCAGCAATCCATAACTCAATGTCTGCCTTGAGTCTCCTTCTGTCTCCTACTGTCTCCTACTCCTCCTGTGTCCAAATTTCTCTGCTTACAAGGACTCCAGTCATATTGGATTAAAGCCCAATCTGATTCAAGTTGGCCTCCTCTAAATAGGATCTTCAAAGATCCTGTTTACAAATGAGTTCACACCCACAGGATTGGGGGATTAGGACTTGAACATGTGTTTGTGGGGGACATTATTCAATCTATCACAACCATATAAAACAGAAACTAAAACTGATATAGAATCATAGAATATATATAAAAACAAAAATACAAGAGTCCCTACAGCTCAGCATATTCTAAAAATGACTTCCTTGGAATACTCTTTCCACAGAAGTTTAATAAGTGCTATCCTCCTGTAGCAGTTTGGCATTATTTATGAATTCCAAAAATAGATTTTGGATTATGCTTGTAAACTGGTCTGTTCCTCTGGGCGTGATTAAATTATGATTAGGGTTTTGATTGGGCCACATCAGTAGGATGTTGAGTCCCTGCCCCTTGGTGGGTGGGGACCCACAGATAAAAGACATAGCAAAGGACAGAATTGGAGTTTTTTGATGCTGGAGTTTTTGAGCTGGAGCCTGGGGACGTCAGCACACAGAGGAGCTTGGACATGAGGAAGGAGAGAAGGCCCCAGGAAAGAGACAAGCCATTCGCCTGATAGTCTACAGCTGGCATTGTGGAGAAAGAGCACAGCAGCTGAGCCCAGAGAGAAATGTAACCCTGGGAAGAGAGGAACCAAAGAAGCCTGAACTCTCGGCAGGTGTCGGCAGCCATCTTGCTCCAACATGTGGCAACAGACTTTGTTGAGGGAAGTAACTTATGCTTTATGGCCTGGTAACTGTAAGCTTCTAACCTAAATAAATACCCTTTATAAAAGCCAACAGATTTCTGGTATTTTGCATCACCACCCCTTTTGGCTGACTAATACACCTGCCAAAAAGAAAAAAAAAATTAAATGGTCATGAGGGAAATAGAGTAAAAAAGATTTCTTTATTGTCTAATATCTTAGGCCTTTAATAACTAATATATATTTTGAAGCATTAAGAAGGGACTATAGTTGCATTCTTTCCCAAACTTATTTAACCACAATTTTCTTCTCTTCTTTTCAGAGGAACAAATATAGCAACTTTATTAACCAAGAGTTTGGTCTATTTCCAACAGGAGCACATAAGGGATTTTATTGTATTTATCATTTTATAATACCCTCTGCTCAATGAGATCAGAGACTTTGTTTTATTTATCACTTTATCACCAGTGCCAAAAATATGGTGCTTGGCACACAGTAGGTCCTCAAAAAGTAGTTGGTAAATGACTAAGTGTTTAATTCTAAACATGGAAACCAGATAAGTTTAAAGAGCTTTTGGTAGAAAGTCAAAATCAAATGTGTTTGTAGATTTTGTAGAAAACCAAAGAGTAATGGCTTCATCAACAGATAGCAAAGTCTGTAAAATAATTCTCCATTCTGTCGTCCTAGTGACCCCATGTGTATCTTGTCACATTACTGTGTTTCCACCAATAAAACTGCAAGGACAATTATTTAAAGAAACCTCCAATGGCCAAGCATCAAAGCATATTATTTTCACAAATAGCGTATAAATTAGCGGCTTCTAGGAATTTGCCTAAATTTTCATATTACTCTCTAAAAATGTACTTTTGCACCTTGCAGATCTGGGGAGGCAGTAAACATGATTAATTAATATCACAGATTTTGGAGTTAAGCAGCAATACCTCATTCTGCTTATTTCCTTCTATTCTTACAGGAGGAAATATTAATACCACAGCATACTGAGACATTACGCTAGAAAAGGAAATAGATATGGTTAGTCAAGTTAACACTCTGAACCAGAGACTCTGTCACGGTGACTGTGCTTCCACGGTGTCCCACTCTCCTATTTATTTCAGTTAGCATTTTTTGACAGAAAAAATGATTTCATGTGAACAGCCTTGAACTAAAATTAGAGTACTATATTTCATTTCTGGTACTACCTCTGAGAAGCCCCTTTACCATGAGAAAATTAGTTAACCTACGTGCATTTATTTCTTCATTTTTAGAAATGACAAAACTTTGATCTTTGGGGAAGCAGATAAGATGAGAAAAATAGCATATTAAGGAAGCAGCATGGGGTGATGGAAAGTGAAGTGGGCTGAGAGAAAATTTGGATTCTTGTTCTGATATGTCACTAGGTGACTGGGTAGCCTTGGACGCATTACTTCATCTCTGTTGGCCTCAATGGATTGGGTTAGAATCAAGGTGCTGGATGATTTCTAGGATTTCTTCCAACTCTAAAAAAACAATAAGATTCTAAGCATTACTCCAGGCATTACTACTGTGCAAGTCCAAAATTTTTCTCTAAGTTGCTCCTTCTATTTCCTTATGCTTGGGTCTTTGAGAGGGTCAACAACCGCTACCTCCTCTTCCCTTTTGAGAAATAAGGTAAACTAGAAGGCATTAGGGATTGGGAAGAGGCAAAATATCACCTTTATTATTAAGAAGACTAGAGCATCTCCCTGTGGGAAAGTGGACTTGTGAAAATTGAGCCCTATGCTTAGAAGACAGCCTGGCCTATCCAGGCATAGACATTTCTGGACTACACGAGGCCTGCCCACATGGCGTCAAGCATATATAAAATTTATGGAATGGAAGTGCTAAGGAAAGTGCAGGCTCCCTGGAGAAAGCTCAATTCCCAGAAAAAGAAAAAGGATGTGTTTAAGGCTAGGCATGCCCATTTACTCCTCGAAACTCAGCACTCACTAAATTGCTTGGGAAGAATGTGAAGGGGCACAAATAGAGACCAAGAGTGTTAAGCTAAGGTTGCTTTTCCACAGTGAGGAAAAGATCAGGCAGGGGAAAAAGTGCCCCCCCTCCCAATATTTCTCAGCTTTTTGTTTTATTGCCCCATTGGGCTTAAAAATTAAGCCTGTGTTACTCCTATAAAGTTCTCTCCAGGCACTTGTATCTCGTCTAATCCCCCCGAAAACTCAGTTGTTCCTCCAGTGTTCAGAAAGATACATAGGTGAACACAGATTAGTTAAATGACATAGTCAAGGTCTTATCAATGAATAAAATGAAGGAGAGAGAAAAAATGCATTATCATATTCATATCTCACAAGTATTAGGAGTAAAATTTCCATAACTGTTGAGCTGCCTTTTGTATGTTATTTTATTTTTTGAATTTGAAATAAAGTTTGAATATAAAAAATTCTAAGCCTGTGTAATCAAGAAAAGAGATAGCTCTTTCCCTAGGAGGAGGAAATGATCACCGTGGTTTGCTCCTGCCTTCATGAGGCTGCTCTACTGCTGACAAAGGCTAACCGACCATCACCCCAAAAGTGAGCGGTGTTGATCTGATAAGTGGTGGAATCCAGGGTCCCTTAGTCCTCAATCAGCTACCTACACCAGATTAATGAGATAAACCTTTAAACGGATGCTTTTGGACTCTGATTTCTGTAACAGGTTTTAATAAGAGAATCAGAATTAGTTTGTTTAGTACAAGGAATTGGCTGATGCCCTAAGCAAGCCCAAAGTCCACAGAACAGGCAGTCAGAAAGGGAAGATAATGAGCAGAATGAAATTGGACCCGTAAAGACAAAAGCTTATTGTCCACAGGCAGTCAGGAAGGAAGATCCGCAGGGAAGAGAGCAATTGCAAACCCAGCTGCTGTTTGGAGTCTGAGTTCAGAAAATATATAAGTGCCTCCCCCCACTTTTTAAAATAGCTTTATTAATGGTATTCACATGCCATACAGCTCATCTAACTAAAGCATACAATTCAATGATTTTAAGTATATTAACAGAGTTATGGAACCATTACCACAATTCATCACCCTTAAAAGAAACACTGAACCCACTAGCAGTTCCTCTCCATTTCCTCCCAACCCCTCCCTCCCTTACCATCCCAAACCCTAGCCTTAGACAATTGTTATGTACTTTCTATCTCTATAGAGTCACCTGTTCTGGACATGTCATATAAATGGAATCATTCAACATGTGGTATTTTGTGACTGGCTTCTTTCACTTAGCATAAGGCTCATCTGCGTTATAGTATGTTTCAGTACTTCATTCCTTTTTACTGCCAAATAATATTCCATTGTAAAGATATACACATTCTAAAAATTTATCCATTC
Organism: Cabassous unicinctus; assembly: GCA_029593785.1. Classification (NCBI taxonomy): domain Eukaryota; kingdom Metazoa; phylum Chordata; class Mammalia; order Cingulata; family Chlamyphoridae; genus Cabassous; species Cabassous unicinctus. The sequence continues at coordinate 8,520 of JAQZBX010079891.1, forward strand.
ATCAGTTGATAGACAATTGTGTTGTTTCCACTTTTTGGCTATTATTAATAATGCGGCCATCAACATTAAAGTACAAGATTTTGTATGGACATATGTTTTCATTTCTCTTGGGTATATATCTAGGAGTGGAATTGCTGGGTCATATGATAACTGTATGTTTAACCTTCTGAGGAATTTCCAGGCTGTTTTCCAATGCAGGTACACCATTTTGTATTTCCACCAGCAGTGTTTTAGTTCCAATTTCTCCACACCCTGGCCAACAGTTGTTATTATCTGTCATTTATATTATAGCCATCCTAGTGGGGTATGGTTTTTCATTGTTTTTTTTTTTTAACTTTTTTTTGTAGTAACAAATACATAACTTAAAATTTCCCATTTTAACCACATTTAAGTGTACAATTCAGTAGTATTAATTACATTCACAACATTTGTGCTACCATCACTGATACCCATTACCCCTACTTTTTCATCACCTCAAACAGAAATTCTTCACCTAGTAAGTAAGCAATAACTCTCTTCCTGCCCCACCCCGTCCCACCTCTGGTAACCTATAACCACTATCTTTCTCTATGAAGTTTGCTTCTTCTGGTGTTTCATATAAGCAAGATCATACACTATTTGTCCTTTTGTGTCTGGATTATTCCACTCAACATAATGTCTTCAAGATTTATCCATGATATGGCATGTGTCAGAATGTCATTGATATCTATAGCTGAATAATATTCCATTGTGTGTGTGGCAGTTGAGATTGTTTATGAATTCCAAAAAGAGAGATTATGTTTGTAAACTGGTCTGTTCCTCTGGGCATGATAACCCTTCGGTTGTATTTGATTCAGCTGAGACATATGATTAAATTATGTTAAGATTAGGGCTTTGATTCAACCACATTGCTAGAGTTCAACTCGCATTGAGTTCCAGCCCCCTTGGTAGGCTGATAAAACAGACTTAGAAGTTGAACACATAGAGAAGCAGATATGTGAGGAAAGAAAGAAGTCTCCATTAGACATGGCAGAAGCCCCAAGAAGATAGATAAGCCTGATGGTCTACAGCTGACCTGTGAAGAGAGCAGAGCAGCTGAGTCTGGAGGAGAGAGACAAACCTTATGCCAGCCTACAGCTGAGATAGGAAGAAGTTGGGACTATGGATCCTTAAGAGGAAGAAGAAAGGCTGAACCCTCACAGACATCACCCACCATCTTGCTTCAATACGTGGCAAATGACTTTGGGTGAACAAGTACCTCCTACAGTACCTTGAATTGGACTCTTTAGGGCCTTGTGACTGTAAACTTCTGCCCCAAATAAATACACTTTATAAAAGCCAGCAGATTTCTGGTACTTTACATCAGCATCCCTTTTGGCTGGCTAATATATTATGTGTATACCACATTTTGTACATCCACTCCGATGTTGATAGACACTTGGGTTGCCCCCATCTTCTGGCTATTGTGAATAATGATGCTATGAAAATTGGTATACAAATATCTGTTTGAGTCCCTGCTTTCAATTCTTTTGCATATCTATCAAACGGAGGGATTGCTTGGTCATATGGTAATTCTATTTTCAATTTTCTGAGTGACAGCCAACTGATTTCCATAGTGCCACCAGCAATGAATGGGGTTTCTATTTCTCTGCATCCTCACCAGCACTTATTATTTTCTGTTTTTTGTTTTATTGTGTGTTTTTTTTTGTTTTTTTTTGTTTTTTTTTCCAAAAAATAATAACCATCCTAGAGGGTGTAAAGTGGTAACTCATTGTGGTTTTGATTTGCATTTTCCTGATGACCAAAGATGCTGAACATCTTTTCATGTGCTTATTGGCCGTTTGTATATCTTCTTCAGGGAAATATCTATTCATCCTTTGTCCATTTTTCATTGGGCTATTTTTCTTTTTACTATTGAAACATAAGAGTTCTTTATTCTAATTACAAGTCCCTTATTAAATATATGATTTGCAACTATTTTCTCATATTCTTCCAGTTATCTTTTCACTTTCTTGACAATGTCCTTTGATGCACAAAAGTTTTTAATCTTGAAGTATGCTTTATCTATTTTTTCTTTTGTTGCTTGTGCTTTTGGTGTCTTATCTAAGAATCTATTGCCAAATAAATTTTTCTGAAGATTCCCCCTTTATTTTCTTCTAAGTGTTTTGGCTTTAGCTCTTATATTTAAGTCTTTGATCCATTTTGAGTTAATTTTTGTGTATGGTGTGAAGTAAGGGTCCAATTTCATTCTTTTGCATGTGGATATCCAGTGTTCCCAGAACCATTTGTTGAAGAGACTATTCTTTCCCCATTAAGTGGATTTGGCACTCTCATTAAAATCAATTAACCATAGATGTGTGGAATTATTTTTGCGTTCTCAATTATATTCCATTTGGTCTATGTGTTCTTATGTCAGTACTATACTGTTTTTATTACTGTAGCTTATCATGATGAGGAAGTTCTCTTCTCCTGGCTTGTTGAAGATTTTTATTATGAAAAGGTGTTGAATTTTGTCAAATTCTTTTTTGGCATCTATTGAAATGATCATGTAGGTTTTTAAAAAAAATTCTATTGATATAGCATATTACATTAATTGATTTCAGATGTTAAACCAACCTTTCATTCATACAGGATAAATATCACTGTGTCAAAATGTATAATCTTTTTTATATGTTGGGGGTTCCGTTTGCTAGTATTTTGTTGAGGATTTTTGCATCTATATTCATAAGAGATGTTGGTCTTAGGTTTCTTTTCTTGTGATATCATTGTGTTGTTTTGGTATCAGGGTAATAATGAATGGGGAAGTATTCCTTCCTCTTCTTTTTTTGGAAGACTTTGTTAAGAATTGGTATTAATTCTTCTTTAAGTGTTTGGTAGGATTCACCAATGAAGCATGGGCCAGGGTTAAGCCCTCTTTTAAAGGCCTTCCAGATGATTAAATCAGGGCCACCCAGGATAATCGCCAATTTGAATAATTTAAAGTCAACTGATCAGGAACTTTCCAATTGCAAAATCCCCTCACAGAAGGACCTAGAATAGTGTTTGATTGAATAATTGGGAGAATGTGTATGTGTGCTACACAATGGTTGCTGCTTCCTTTCCATCCTTGTGAGAGAATATTTATTTTCTTTTCTTTTAGATAAAAACCAAATCTTTATTTGGAGAGAGTAGAAAGACTGAATTAATTGTATTCTAATTTGAATAACTAGGTTGTGTAAGAAATGCCCTGAAAATTCTCCGTTTGAAATGACCTCCACGATTTGAGTTCCCTTTAAATGCACCTTGTTCTTTTGTCAAACCTCTTATTGTGGACTGGAGTCCAGCAGAAATACAGCTAAGAGTTTCCCTCAAAGCTCTGAGCTTGGGCTCCAGGCAAGGAGCTGGACCTGTCAGCCAACAAGCGGCTTGTGGGTAACAGCACCTTTTAACGCTGGAATCTTCACTTGTGAGCTGCCTCACTCCAGCTCCTTCCAGCAGTTGGAACCTGAGCATAGCAGTGAGTATGGAAGATAGATGAATCATCATCAAGACAACCTGCATTTGCCCTGGGGGCAGTTAAACTCCTTAGGATTGGTGATAAGCTGGAGTTCCACTGTAAATCTGAATTTGTAGAGCAACATAAAAGGGTGCTATCTAGGTGTAGTATGATATGCTCTTCCAGAGCCTTGTATCACCCACCATTTGCAGAAGGATGGGTCTTGTCCTATCCTCCTACCAGTAAGCGCTTTTGAACTGAACATACCAACAAACGGAGGGTTCTTTTCAAATCAGACATGTGCTTGATAGGTCAAGTTATGTACTCAAGGTCACGTGGTCAACTTGGACTCATAAAAATAATGAACGTATTTTCAGCCTCTAGCTCTAAGCTCCAGTTTAGAAGAAGTGTGGGGGACAGAGAAACAAGTTAAATGACACCTTAGATATTCAATAAGTGTTCTGGTTTGGGTCTTTTGTGGATCAAGCACATGGCAGGGCATTATGGCAGCTGCTTGTCTCTTCCCCTCTCTTCCAGGCCTGTCTTTTTTTAGCTTCAAGCTGCTCCATGGTTCTAGCCTCTTGGGGACCTCTTTCTCAGCCTCTGTGCTCCACTGATTCCAGCCTCTGGCCTCCAGGGCCTCTCCTTCTGTATCTTGAGGTATCTAACCAAAAGGTCCCCACATTCAATAAGTTTACATGCACAGGAATGGGTTAGTTTAAGAACATAGTTTTCTGCCATGTGCTTGATCCAAGAGAAAGCATTTTTAGAGAATGCCACAATGTGCCTGATGGCCCACAGCTGCACCTTGGTGAGACAGCATCTCTAGATGATGCCTTGATTTGGACATTTTCACAGCCTTGGAGATATAACTTTTATCCTAATAAATCCCTATTATAAAAGCCAACCCATTTCTGGTATTTTGCATCAGTAGCCTTTACCAGACTAAAACAATGAGCAAAATCCAGAATATTGGATATTTTATAAGAGAAATGACCTAGTTTCTTCAACAACTAAATTGTGAAGAATAAAATAGAGCATGAGGAAGCAGATGTGGCTCAAGTGATTGGGCTCCCGTCTACCATATGGGAGACCCCGGGTTTCATTCTCGGGGCCTCCTGGTGAAAGCAAGCTGGCCCGCGCGGAAAGCTGATGCAGCAAGATGATGCAACAAAGGGAGACAAGTAGACTCAGAAAAACACGCAGCGAATGGACACAGAGAGCAGACAGCGAGCATGAGTGGCAGGGCGGGGGGATAAATAAATCTTTAAAAAAAACTAATGTGTTAAAAGAAATAGAGCATGAAGAGAAATTTATAGATCAGTATTATCCCATAGAACTTTCTTCAATGATGGAAATGTTCTATATCTGCACAATCCATGTGGCTATTTGGCATTTGAAATGGCTGTTGCACCTGCAGAACTTAACTTTTAATGTTATTCATTTTTAATTAATTAATTTTTTTAATTTAAATTCACATGTGGCTAGTGGCTACCATATTGGACAGTGCAAATTTAGAAAGATCAGACTAAAGACGGATAAGACAAATGCTATGTTTAGGCCCTATCTAGATGCTGGGTCAAACAAAATAACTCTAAAAAACTTTATGAGACAATTGGGGAAACAGACTCTGAGTAGATATTTGTTAAATTTTTAGAGTATGATAATGATTCTGTAGTTATGCTTTCAAAAAAAGAAGCATTACCTTTTAGAAATACATATTGAAATTTTTAAGGATGGGAATGATATGATATCTGGAATTTCTTAAATTATGTTCTTTTCTGGGGGTGCGGGCAGGGGAGGAAGTAAGTGGAGTACAGATGAAACTTCATCAGCCATAGTGGATGATTGTTGAAGCTGGGTGATGGGTACATGAAAGCACCATATACTCTTTTTTTTTTTTTTTAATTTTTTTTTCTTAACTTTATTTGT